>JAGIQG010000005.1:110258522-110540784 GCA_024679065.1 Sphyrna mokarran
ATTTCTCTCTAAATAACTATAAATCCTATCCCTAATTATTCTCTCCAATACTTTGCCCACAACAGAAGTAAGACTCACTGGCCTATAATTCCCTGGAAGGTCTCTCTTCCCCTTCTTGAACAACGGGACCACATTCGCTATCCTCCAGTCCTCCGGAACCACACCCGTAACCAACGACGACCTGAAGATCAGAGCCAGAGGCTCTGCAATCTCCTCTCTTGCCTCCCAGAGAATCCTAGGGTAAATCCCGTCCGGCCCAGGGGACTTATCCAACTTCAAACCCTCGAGAATATCTAGCACATCCTCCCTATCTACTTCGATACCTTCCAGTTTGCTACCCTGTACCTCAGTGTTCTCCATAACTACATTTACATCACCCTGCGTGAATACCGAAGAGAAATATTTATCAGTACCTCTCCAATCTCCTCAGGCTCAGCACAACTTCCCACTGCTGTCTATGACTGGCCTCTAATCTTGCCCTAACCAATCTTTTCTATTCTAACATATCTAAAGAAAGTTTAGGATTCTCCTTAATCCTATCAGCCAAAGTCTTCTCATTTTCTACAGAAAATGCAGATGTGTGGAATAGAGGGTGATTTAGCTAATTGGATTAGGAATTGGCTGGCAGATAGAAGACAGAGGGTGGTGGTTGATGGGAGATATTCATCGTGGAGTTCGGTGACGAGTGGTGTGCCTCAGGGGTCTGTTTTGGGGCCCCTGCTGTTTGTAATTTTTATAAATGATCTGGATGAGGGTATTGAGGGATGGATCAGTAAATTTGCAGATGATACTAAAGTTGGTGGAGTGGTAGATAGTGAAGAGGGGTGTTTTAGTTTACAGAGTGACTTGGACAAGTTGCAGAGCTGGGCCGAGAGGTGGCAAATGGAGTTTAATGTGGAAAAGTGTGAGGTAATGCACTTTGGCAGGAACAATAAATGTGTAGAGTATAGGGCTAATGGTAGGGCTCTTAATAGTGTTGAGGAACAGAAGGATCTTGGTGTATGTGTCAATAGATCCCTGAAAGTAGGCAGTCAAGTGGATAAAGTTGTTAAGAAGGCATATGGAGTCTTAGCTTTTATTGGTAGGGGGATTGAATTTAGGAGCCGCAGCATCATGTTGCAACTGTACAAAACTCTAGTGCGGCCGCACTTGGAGTATTGTGTGCAGTTCTGGTCCCCACATTATAAGAAAGATGTGGAGGCATTGGAGAGGGTACAGAGGAGGTTTACCAGGATGTTGCCTGGTATGGAGGGCAGGTCTTATGAAGAGAGGTTGAGGGATTTGAGGTTGTTTTCGTTAGAAAGGAGGCGGCTAAGAGGGGATCTTATTGAAACATATAAGATGATTAGAGGTTTAGATAGGGTGGACAGTGATAGCCTTTTTCCTAGGATGGAGAAAGCTAGCACGAGGGGACACAGCTTTAAATTAAGGGGTATGAGTTATAGGACGGATATCAGAGGTAGGTTCTTTACTCAAAGAGTGATTAGGGAGTGGAATGCCCTGCCTGCAGCTGTTGTAGATGCGCCAAGTTTGGTGGCGTTTAAGAGGTTAATTGATAAGTATATGGAAGAGAAGGGAATGGTTTAGTTTGGAGGGGCATTGCTTTTTATTTTGGTCGGCACAACATCGAAGGCCGAAGGGCCTGTTCTGTGCTGTATTGTTCTATGTTCTATGTTCCTCTCTTTGCTCTCCTCAATTCCCTCTTTAGCTCCCTCCTGGGTAATCTATAGCTATCCATTGCACTAACCGAGCCTTCAATCCTCATCCTGACATAAGCCTCCTTTTTCCTTTTAACCAGCAAATCAACTTTTTTCGTACACCAAGGTTCTCTTACTCGACCATTTCCTCCTTGCCTGACAGGGACATACTTATCAAGGACCCGCAGCAGCTGCTCCTTGAATAAGCTCCACATTCCAGATGTTCCCAGTCCCTGTAGCTTCCTAGTCCAATCTATGCACCCTAATTCTCTCCTGATGGCCTCATAATTACCCTTCCCCCAGCTATAACTACTGCCCCCAGCTTCATGCCTATCCCTATCCATCACTAAGGTGAACGTAACCGAATTGTGGTCACTATCACCAAAATGTTCACCAACTTCCAAGCCTAACACCTGGTCTGGCTCATTGCCCAGCACCAAATCCAATGTAGCCTCACCTCTAGTTGGCCTATCTACATACTGAGTCAAAAAACCCTCCTGCACACTTTGTACGAAAACTGACCCCTCTAACGAGCTAGAGCTATAGCTATTCCAATCAATATTAGTAAAGTTAAAGTCCCCCATAACAATTACCCTATTACTTTCACTCCTGACCAGAATTGACTTTGCAATCCTTTCCTCTACCTCTCTAGAACTTTTAGGAGGTCTATAAAAGACTCCCAACAGGGTGACCTCTCCTTTCCTGTTTCTAATCTCAGCCCATACTACCTCAACAGACAAGTCCTCATCAAACTTCTTCTCTGTCACTGTGATACAGTCTTTGACTAATAATGCCACTCCTCCCCCCCTTCTACCTCCTTCTCTACTCCGACTAAAGCATTTGAACCCTGGAACCTGCAACATCCATTCTTGTCCCTGCTCTACCCAAGTCTCTGAAATGGCCACAACATCGAAGTTCCAGGTACTGGTCCAAGCTGCAAGTTCCTCCCCCTTATTGCGAATACTCCTTGCATTAAAGTATACGCATTTCAAACCATGCCCTACCCCACCCGTATGCTGCTGTGTTTTACAGCTTTCCTCTATGACCCCCTTACTCTCATCCCTCTTAGCACCCCAACTATTCAGGATCCCACCCCCCCCGAATCAGTTTAAAGCCCCCTGCATAGCCTTAGCAAATTTTCCCCCCAAGATATTAGTTCCCCTCTGGTTCAGGTGTAGACCATCTCTCTTGTAGAGGTCCCACCTATCCCAGAATGAGTCCCAATTGTTCAGGAACCTGAACCCCTCCCTCCTGCACCATCCCCGCAGCCACGAGTTCAAACATTCCCTCTCTCTGTTCTTCTCTAAACTATCCCTTGGCACAGGCAAGAGTCCAGAGATAACCACTCTGCCAGTTTTGGCCCTAAGCTTCCACCCCAACTCCATAAATTTCTGTTTAATATCCCCTTCCCTCGTCCTTCCTATATCATGTGTCCCTACATGAACTATGACTTGGGGTTGACTCCCCTCTCCCTTAAGAATCTTAAAAACCCGATCTGCGACATCCTGGACCCCAGCCCCTGGGAGGCAACACACCAGCCCTGAGTCACTTTTATTACTATTTACTCTCCTATCTGTCCCTCTAACTATGGAGTCTCCAATTACCAGGCCCAATCTCTTATTCCCCCTACCCACCTGAGCATTCTCAGCAGGCTCACCCCCAGAGACCTGCTCCCTTTGGTCATCTCCAGTTGATTCTTCCTCAACTGTAGCCTCCAAGACAGAAAATTTGTTTTGGAGGGGAACAGCCCCAGGGGATTGTCTACCCGATTGCTTCTTACCCCTCCTCCTAATAGTTACCCACGAATCACTTTTAGGAGTGACTATCTCTTTGTCACTCCTGCCAATATCCTCCTCAACCTCTCGAATTATCCTGAGTTCCTCTAATTCCAGCTCCAGCTCCTTAACACGATCCTCAAGGAGCTGCAAATGTGCACACTTCCTGCAGGTATAATCAGCAGGAACACTACTGGCATCCCTCACCTCATACATACTACAGGAGTTGCAACGTACTGCCTGCACTGCCATCCCTGATACTTTAATTTACTTTAAGGAGAGAGAAAAAAAAAACTTCCCACACACTTTTATTATTAGGTTAGAGGAGGGGGGAGGGTGGGATACTCTACCTGTGTAGAGTATCGGGTTTCCTCTCTGGACCAATTTATAGAGACAGAGAAAACTACAACTACCGGCAGCCTCCTAGTGACGACTTCCGGTTTCTTGTTAGTTTAAATAAAAACGGCAAAAACTACCCCCGCTCGCTATTTTAAACAAAGAGAAAAGTTAAAAAAGTACTTAACACACGAACTTCACGCTTTCCCAAATCGCTGCCTCTCCGTGCTGCTCCAAGGGATTGGTGGGATTGGTGGGATAAGGAGGGAGGCCATCAATCGGAGCAGGCTCGGGGTCAGCCAGTAAGGGGTGGGGGGAGGAAGTTGCCAGCCTGCTAGAGGGGTCAGCACTATGGAAGGGCAGAGGTCAGGATTATGAAGGACTATGTATACCTGACCCCGCCCCCGCCCTCCAGTGATCGAGCTGGCCAGCAGTCAGGAGGCCGTCAGTGTTGGGCCATTACGCATGTGTTGATCTTGGCACATACAATGGCTCACTCAGCGTGCTTAGGAGTTAGGCCTATAGATTTTAATGGTATTCACACACTGACGGCCTCTGCAGAGTGTAGAAGATTCTTCTCTGAACTCCACTGAAAAAAATATGCATCACTTTAGTTTTCGTGTGAATTTGACACAGAATTTTTTTGGGAGAATTCTAGCCAATATTTTGCACCTTCTCTTTACCTTTTCTCCTATGTACTCTATGAACGGTATGTTTTGTCTGTATAGCGTGCAAGAGGTAACACTTTTCACTGTATCCCAACACATGACAAGAATAAATCAAATCAAATGAAATCAAAGCTTTGTGCACTTTCTTATGACCATGAACAATATATTTTGTCTGTAGTCATTTGGAGGGAAGTGTACCATTCCTTCATGACAGGACTGTCTTTTCCTGTTGACCAAGAGGAGCAAACTCCATCTACTTAAGAACTGCCATCCAATCTCCCTCCTCAGCCTGCACGACTAGATTTTATATCTGCTCATATGGGCACCGTGTTCACCCATATGATCCACCCAGGCTAATTTTTCAAATTAGTTCACTGAATGTGGTTGGGCCAGCGTTTGTTGGCCGCACCTAATTGAACTGAGTGGCTTAGAAGGCCATTTCAGAGTGAATTCAAGAGTCAACTTGGAGTCATGTGTAGGCCAGATCAGATAAAGATGGCAGATTTAACTCCCTAAAAAGCAGTTCACATGGCTTTTTACAGCAATGGTTTCACAGTCATTATTGGATTTTTACTGGTTTCAAATTTTACCATCTGCCGTAGTGGAATTTGAACCTCAGTCTACAGAGCATTGCCCTGAGTCTCTGGATTACTAGTCCAATGACAATACCACTACACTATAGACTCCCTTAATGTGCTACATAGTGCTGGAGAACTGGGTGGAGGACAAGGTCACCACTCAGAGCACTTAGGAGATCAATAGAAGCCTGTGCTCTGCTACCTCCTAGTAACATCAGCTAAGTTAACATTAACCCAATCTCAAACCTGGACTCTCTTCCAAGCAGCCCCTCTTATTTTTGGCAAGAGACTTTTGTCGTTTAATCAATTTTCAAAAAACATTCATTTATCATTTTATTAAACTGAGTTATCCAATTAGAGCTCAAAGCAGCAGAAATATTTGTTCATATATGCTCCAATGTCATGTTACCGGAGCAGATGACTAGCAGCTTCAGTGCAGGGTAATCAGGGTGAAAATGATGTATATCTATGGTGACTCAGCACTGCTACATTATCCACACAATGTTTTTCCACAAAGCCAGATTAAAATCTTGATTAAAAAGCTAAGTAATCATTCTCAAATGGTTCTAAACAAATACTTTGAACAAAATCAACATGGCAATACAGACACATTAGAACTTTCTGTTTACTGATGCTTTCAATATGGCTTAGTATGATTTACTGAGTACAGTAAATATTGAGGAGAAAAGAAATCTGTGTCCCTTTGTATTCATGGAAAAAATTCTCACACTGTATTTTTATGCTTAATACGTTTCTCAATACCTCAGGAAAACTGCAACTGATGTGTTAAGTTGATCTCTGGTTTGTGTTACGTTTGATGCCAGGTATGTAGATTGGCCAGCAGTGTTTTACAGATGGTAGTTTATGACTAGCATACACGCTAGTGGTGAAAGAACAAGCTCTTCATACCATCTGCTCAACATTGTAGGACAGTACCTGACCGCAGACCTATTCTACTTCCACTAACGCACAATTAATTCAGACATTCACCTGTTCTAAATAATTTCTAAGAAAAACACCACTTGAATGGCACTTCCAACAGGAAACAATCATTGCATAAATCATGAACTGCTTTCTGCCTCCAACAGTTTAAGTCAGGCTTATACATAACTACTGCATTATACACAAATACTGCACCGGTCACCTTCACATGAACTGTCTCATGACAGCTCCAGTTCTAACTGCTGCTTTGTTTTTTTCACTGTATTTTTAAAACTTCTTGCAAATGTCATTTTACTGTATGTTAGAATGTAACTGGTGATAACATTGGATCAGTTGTAATGTGACCTAGGGTAACAAACTGAAAGTGTCAGCTGACCCAGTAAACTACGCAAACAATGACAGAATGATGTGATGATCAGCTGATTCAGTTTAAATTAGAGCATGTTGGGAATTGTGGGGAACTTGGAATGGCCCTGGTGAGATCCCAAGTTTGGAGTAATGAAATTTCTTTATTAAACTTTTATTTAATTTATAAGTTGGAGTAAGTTTTGTTATATTTTTATTGTCTACACTGGAAAAGTTCCTACTGAGTTAATACTGCATATCCAGCTTTCTGATTTGAAAAGTATATATGTAGATAGATAACAGGTTCTTTATCCCGTCGTTAAATAATTGCCAATTTCAGGATTTGCTGGTGTGACTCTCACTTCGATTTTTTTTTCTGCACTCTGTGCTTTCCCAAATTTACCAAAGCTAAAACCAGCAAAGTTACTGAAGTCGATCTTGAATGGAACTAAAATGTTGGGGAAATGTAAAACAAACAGCCAACTCACGAGCAGGCATTTTGCATTATCATCAAGAGACATCCTCGATGTGAAGAATTAAAGGAGAAACACCAACAATTGTTGTTGTAGCTCAGAAATGGTCTGTAGTCAAACATGTTTGTGCCAATTAGCAATAGCACTACACAGGTTAGTGGTGCCATTTAACCACTGATTTCCTTGCTAATGCCTCAGAACTGTAGGTTCCAACCAGGACTTTTTCAGTTGTATCAGGATAGTGGCCATTCACCATTATGAAATTCAGAGACCATTCATCTACATCATATAAGGGTATATGATCATATATGATATATCATATCATATATGATCATATAAAGGGTACATATATTTTTCTGACTCCAAGCACTTGCAAACTTGGTATTGATTTTTTTGTTACAACTTTTGAAAGTCTGTTATATAAAAATGTAAATCCAATGGTCCTGATACTATAGCAGAAACTTCAAAAAAAAGTATTTTCATGCCACTTGTCTGGTAGAGCAGATGAAGGGGAGTTAAAATACCCAGGGTCAGGTGCCTGCTGGAAATCCACTTGGAATTCTGGCATTTCCAGTTTATGGAAGGCTTCTCCATGGCTGAGCAATTTAGCTGGTCAAAGTCAGGGAGATTATTATTGACATGTTATGATTGATCAGGTCACCCTCATCACTCATGAATTTATACAAACTGATTTTATCATTTCTAATCCTTGGGTATCATTCTGATGAGCAAAGAAAATTACAGCATAGGAAAAGGCTCTTTGGCCCTCCAAGCCAATCATCCTACCAGTCTGAACTAAAACCTCTACTCTTCCAGGGACCATATCCCTCTATTCCCATTCTATTTGTCCAGACATCTCTTCACAGGCACTATCATATCCGCTTCTACTACCTTCCCCCTGCAGTAAATTCGAGCATCCACCAGCCTTTGTGTGAAATAAAACATGCCTCATGCATCTCTTTTAAACTTTGCCCCTCACAACTTAAACCTGTGGCCCGAGTAATTGACTCTTCCATCCTGGGAAAATGTTTCTGACTATCCTCTCTGGCTATCTTATAGACTCCTGTCAAGATGAGCCTCAATCTCCGTCATTCCAGGGAGGACAAACCAAGTTTCTCCAACTTCTCCTCATAGTTAGTGTCCTCCATATCAGCAACATTCTGGCAAATCTTTTCTGTGTCCTCTCCAAAGCCTGCACATCCTTCTGGTAGTGCAGTGACCAGAACTGAACACTAATGGAACCTCCATTACAACTTCACTGAGGCCCTTCCTCAACTGTGCTGCCTATAATTGAATGCAGAATTCCATCTGGGCTGCCATGTAGAAAATGTTTAATATCATCCAAGCAGCCAAGGAGCTGCCTGACTCTATCTGGGAATAGGTAGGAATTCTGTGGCAGTTTGCATTGTATCACCACTTTGCAATCTATATCCTGGAAAGTGTGCTCACCTCCATGGAAGCTGCAGAAGAGCGTTTACAGCAGAAGACTATGCTTGCCTGATTGGCAGTTAGGCCAGTCATGCAAATTCTCAACTCTGAAAAGCTGGAGTGAATTTGAAGGGCTTGTTTAGTCTGAAGTGACGAGCTGCCAGTGATAAGTCAGTAATAATGGGAGCATAGGAGCAGTCCGTGATGTCCACTCTCAGCATAAGTGCATGTTGGTCCACTATCGGCCAATATTTGCATGGTGTCTGCAGGTAGCTAAGTCTGATTGCTACAGCAGCATTTGAGATACAGAGGTCTGGAGCTGGACCCTTTCACGTTCAAGCACCGAGAAGGCAGCTCACCACCACCTTCCCAAGGGCAATTAGGAGTTGGCAATCAATGCTGGCCTAGCCAGTGATGTCCATATATAGTGAAAGGAATTTTTAAAAGTCACTGCATGGTCAAGGGGCACGTCAAGGGTCTCCTCATAAAGAACAACAGCTTTTAACTAGCTTTGCTCAAGCCATTGGGTGAGTACCTTATACAAGTGAAACTGTTAAAGGAAAGCAGTGTAAGGAAATTAATGGGAAGTAATTTTTATACTTTTCATTAAATTAACTGCATTCATTGCATTTGCAACTCTGGTCTGATCCACAGTTTGTCTGAATGGTTTGAATGTTCTTTCATACAAGATTAGGATGTGGTTTTGACTATATTTGTTCTTTCAGGTGTGTTGAGAGTGTTCAGTTATTTCATTTATCAAGTCGGCAATTTCAGTTATTTCTTGTCTTCAGGAGTTACTCCCTCATGGTCCTCCCAGGGTTGAGCGGCAGGGAGATGGTGGATTATTAGAGAATAAAAACATTGCGATGGCTTCCTAATTAGAAAATCATATGGAACCATTGATCTCTGAAACAGGCGATTTGCTCTAATCGACCAATGTTACCTTTTTGAAAGACTTCATCAATTAGTTTTCCTTCAGCACTCCTTTCCTATTGCCCCAAAAATAAAAAAAAAATTCTTGCACGGCATCAGAAAATAGGTGTTTGTCACCTGCTTAATACAGTTGTGAAATTTATCCCAGGGAATGTAGTCAACAGCAGAGGAGAGTGGAATGAAAATTCATTTTCTGTTGACCAAGACATCCACTCTGTTAGTATATCCCCTCCTCCAATGCTCTTACCCCCAGCAGCGTTAGGTGCAGTTGGAGAAAGCTGGCAAGGTTTGCCGCAGCCTGGCTAATGAAGCTCCACCTTGTCCTCTGTATTGCAGCTCAAGTGAGATTGGGGAAGGTGAGTGTTGTCCTGTTGCCTCCATTATGCTGGGCATGGCTTCCTGTGCATTTGGAGAGGGATAAGCAACACCGGCAACTCCACATCATTCGGACAGGTCCAGGTGATGACAGGGCTGGTTGTGGAGCTCTTTGCTGCAGAAGGCTGTGGAAACCAAGTCATTGAGCCTCCTTCAGATTGGGATAGTTAGGGTCTTGTTTAATAAGGTGTCAGAGTTATGGAGAAAAGGCAAAAGAATGGGGATGAGAAAAATATCAGTCATGACTGAATGGCAGAGCAGATTTGATGGGCCGAATAGCCTAATCCTGCTCCTATGTCTTATGGGTTGAACAATTGCAAAATTGGAGATCCTTAAGCATTAGCTGGGAGCTGGCAGAACAAGATTGAACCTATTCTTCACCACTCACCAACTCTGTTAATCAAAAAGATGGTGATGAGAGAGAGATGAAAATGGTGGCCTTCATATCCAGAACGGCCATTAAATATGACTCCCACCAAAGTCCATGCTTTATCTTGTCATCTCAGGGGAAGTTGTGTCCAAAAGCAAAGTACTGTGGATGCTGGGAATTTGAATTAAATACAGAGAATGCTCGTTATACTTAACAGGTCAGACAGCATTTGTGAAGAGAGAGCCAGTGTTAATGTTTTTAAGTATGCTTCTTTTACGAAATGTGTGTCAAGCTCAGATCCGAGCAGTTGGAAAATCATGAGCTGGAGAATTCATAAATGCCCAATATACTACATTCCTAGTGTGCAACAGAAAAACCAAAGCTTTCTTAATCAAACTGCTTTCATTTAAGGTTATTGAGATTTGTTTCACAGAAATGGATTATTTTTCAGACCATGAGATTGTGTAGTGGAGCAACTTGCTCCTTGATCCCCATTTATAAATCAACAAAAACTAATACATAAAGCAGTATTATTAGTTGCTGACTACTAACTAAAATATACATATGGATTACATTATTTAATAATAATACTAATGGACATGCATTTTTTAACTGCCATGTGAGAATATTGCATTTCAAAGTTATCTGTGATCTTGGCATACTGAGAGTGAATCATTATCTGGTTGAATATCTAATAGAATACTTGTGTTGCATAGATGTCTATATTAATTGAACTTGAAAACTGCACCTCTTAATGTGTTTTACTAACAAAAATATTGGAACAACTTGGTGACATGTTGGCGGAAAGCATTTTGATGATTTGAAGGATCTGAATTCCTCCTGCTAATTGATGAGTAAAGACTACACAATAACATTTGTTGGTACTCATTATTCATCATTCCACAGCGAATACAGTTCCTTGGCCTTTGTACCTTTGGAAGAGCTTAGCCATCTGCACCATAGAGAAATATCGACCAGAGTGCTTTCTATTGGTCTGTTACAAACAGCCTTCAACTCTTCCCCATTAGCTATGCGCTGCTCCAGATTTATGGATTTGTTCATCATTTCCACTGCCCATGTATCAGAATCCACTTTCTTTCATTTAATTCATCTTTCAATGTTTTATTTCATGTTATAAGCATAATTTTAATGTTTGAAAAATGACATTGAGACCCGACTGCAAAGGAGAATGCTATGAGTGCTGAAAACTGAAACTGATCTAGTAAATGCTGGAAATGTTCAGCAGCATCTGTGGAGTTTTACTGCCCTCCCCACGCCCCGAACCCCCCCACCTCCTCCAACACCACCCCCCCACAACCTGCCCCCACTTTTCCCCATCCCCCCACTTCCCACTCCCCCCTTCCCACTCCCCCACCCCCCACCCCATTCCCACATCCACCCCCACCCTGTATGGTTTCAGGATGAGCGAGGTCATCCAATCCCACCCATTGTTTCGGGTCGATGGCTTTACAACTGAAGTGAATCATCTATTAGTGCCCTCAGCAATCAGATTATTATCCGTCATCTTCAAAACAATGCACCCAGTTAATTAGAATCAGACAGTATAGAATCATAGAATAGTACAGAAGGAGGCCATTAGGCCTATCAAGCCTGCACCACAACAATCCCACCCTATCCCCATAATCCCACATATTTACCGTGCTAATCATCCCAGAACTAGGGTCAATTTAACCTGGTGAATCAACCTAACTCGCAAATCTTTGGAATGTGGGAGGAAATTAGAGCACCTGGAGGAAACCCACACAGACACAGGGAGAACATGCAAACTCGACACAAATAGCAACATAAGCCTGGAACTGAAGCCAGGACCCTGGCGCTGTGAGGCAACATGCTAACCACTATGTCACGGTGCTGCCCCAAACTTCGTGATGAATGCTTTCCGGATTGAAGTGATTTGCAATGGTGTTTTACAAG
Organism: Sphyrna mokarran; assembly: GCA_024679065.1. NCBI lineage: Eukaryota > Metazoa > Chordata > Chondrichthyes > Carcharhiniformes > Carcharhinidae > Sphyrna > Sphyrna mokarran. The sequence continues at coordinate 110,270,378 of JAGIQG010000005.1, forward strand.
AGACGTATCTGGGTCTATTACTCTTCAATTTTGATTCACAATCGGACTGAGGTGTAACACTTACTGATGATACCAAGCTTGACATAGTGATAAGGATAGTTATAACTTCAGGATTTGTTATGATCATAGACAAGAACCCTCCTCCCCTTGATAAACTTTTATCTAAAAACTTCCATAGTGAGATTTAATCAAAGTTGAATCTCATGGAATTGAGATAAATTGTCATACTGGTTAGAAAATTGATTGAAGTGAAAGAGACAGAGGGCAGAATTTTTCCATTCCACCCACCACGCAAATAATAGTGGGCAGGGTCAGACCATGCAAAGGTCTGTTGACCTTGGTGGGAAATTCTGGCCTTGAGTCAAGCACAGCCAGAAAATTCCACCCAGAGAAGTAGGGTATATGGACATGTACCCGAATTGGCAGGATGTGATTAATGGTGTCCCACAAAGATCTGTGTTGGGGCCTCAACCATTCATTGTATTTAGTAACAACTTTGATAATGAAATAGAAAGCCACATATAAATTGTTGATAATATAAAGGTAATATTTTTTAAAAAATTATGGGATAATGCCATTGCTCGCTAGACCAGCATTTATTGCCCTTGATAGGTGGTGATGAGCTGCTCTCTAGAATTGCTGCAGCCCATGTGGTGCAGGGACACCCACAGTATGTTAGGGATTTTGACTGAGTGACAGTGAAAGAAGAATGACATATTTCCAAGTTATGATGGTGTGTGGCTTGGAGAGGAACTTGCAGGTGGTGGCGTTCCCTTGTGTATATTGCCCTTGTCCTTCTAGATGGTAATAGAACAAAGAACAAAGAACAAAACAGCACGGGAAACAGGCCCTTCGGCCCAATGAGCCCGCGCCACCACCCCAATGTTCCCATGTCTACCCGTGATCCCTGTCTATGTTTATAGATCTATGGATTAAAAACCAAATTTGAGACAGTTTAGGGAGAATTTGTTTTGCCAATCAGCCTAAGAGCACATCTTTGGGATGTGGGAGGAAACCGGAGCACCCGGAGAAAACCCACGCAAGCACGGGGAGAATGCGCAAACTCCACAGACACAGGCCCAAATCCATGTATCTGCACAGCACAGCGATAGTCACTGAGCTGTCGTGTTGCCCATCAAATGGTCCAGGTCAAGCGTACACTAACGATGTGAAGCACTAGGATACCCTCGAAAAAAATCCAAGAGCAGCCCTCTCACGACCCATCGCGTGTATGCCCCTTGTTAGACAACAAGGTGGACCAAAGCATCTGTAGGATAAAAACAAGTACATCAATATCATCAACTATTTACACACTTCCCAGGGACTCCCAAGGCTCATGATCCCTATTTTAAATCAGTTTTCTATACCCCTCCATTCCCATTCTGTTCATGTGCCCATCTAAGTATTTCTTAAATAACTCCAGAGTACCTGCCTCCACCACTTGACTTGGCAGCGCATTCCATACCCCCACCACCCTCTGTGTGAAAAAACTCCCTCTAGCATCCAAATTATACCTTACCCCCCTCACCCTAAGCCCATGACCCTCGTGCTATTTGAGTCCATCCTAGGAAAAAGCTTAACCCTGTTTACTCTATCTATCCCCCTCATAATCTTGTACACCTCTATCAGATCTCCTCTAAGTCTACGTCTTTCTAAGGAAAACAGTCCCAATTTGCCTAACCTTTCCTCGTAACTCAGACCTTCCATACCAGGCAGCATCCTGGTAAACCTCCTCTGCACTCTCTCCAGAGTCTCCACGTCCTTCCGGTAGTAAGGCGACCAGAACTGGACGCAGTATCCCAAATGAGATCTAACAAACGTTTTATACAACTGCAACATTAAAGGCCAGCTCTTGTACTCTATACCCCTTCCTATAAACGCTAGCATACTATATGCTTTCTTCACAACCTTCTCCACTTGCTCTGCCACCTTCAGAGTCTTGTTCACCTGCACCCCCAGGTCCTTCTGCGTTTCTATACTCTTAATAGGTCTACCCTTTGTCATGTACCTCCCCCCTACATTCTTTCTCCCGAAATGCATCACCTCACATTTATCAGGATTGAATTCCATCTGCCATCTATCTGCCCAAGCTACCAGCCTACCTATGTCCTGCTGCATCGCCTGCCAATGCTCCTCACTATCCGCAAGTCCAGCCATCTTTGTATCGTCTGCAAACTTGCTGATCACTCCACTTACTCCCTCTTCCAAGTCATTTATATATATTACAAATTGAAGAGGTCCCAGTACCGAGCCCTGAGGCACACCACTAGTGACCGACCTCCAGCTAGAGAAACACCCTTCCACTATTACTCTCTGTCTCCTACTACTAAGCCGGTTACTTATCCATCTAGCTACCTGTCCTTGTATCCCATGAGCCTTGACCTTCTCAACTAACCTCCCATGAGGGACTTTGTCAAACGCCTTACTAAAATCCATATAGACAATATCAATGGCTCGCTTTTCGTCCACCGTTTTCGTCACCTCCTCAAAAAATTCTACCAGATTCGTAAGGCACGATCTCCCCTTAACAAATCCATGTTGCATATCCCTAATCAGATCGCAACTCTCTAAGTGCCTATACATCCTACCTCTAAGAATCCCTTCCAACAGCTTCCCTACCACTGACGTCAAACTCACTGGCCTATAATTCCCAGGATTATCCCTACTATTTTTAAACAATGGTACAACATTTGCTATTATCCAGTCCCCTGGGACCTCATCTGTGTCCAAAGAAGAGGCAAAGATTTGCATCAGAGGCCCAGCAATTTCACCTCGCACCTCCCTAAGCAGTCTGGGATAAATGCCATCAAGCCCCGGAGATTCATCAGTTTTAATGCTACCTAGAAGCTCTAACACTTCCTCCCTCAGTATGGATATTTCCCTCAACTGGTCTACAGCTCCCTCAGAAACAGGAGCCATGCATTTGGAAGAAGCTGCCTAAGGAGTCTTAGTGAGTTCCTGCAGTGCATTTTGTGGATGGTACACAGGCTGCCATTGTTCATCAGTGATGGAGGGTGTAGGTGTTTGTGGAAGAGGCACCAATCCACCAGGCTGCTTTATCTTGGATGATGTTGAGTTTCTTGAGTGTTGCTGGAGCTGCACTCATCCAGACAAGTGGACAGATGGTATAGATGGTGGACAGATTATGGGGAGTCAAGGGGTGAATTACTCACCATGGGATTCATAGCCTTTGATCTGTTCTTGTCACCACAGTATTTAAATGGCTAGTCCAGTTCAGTTTCTGGTCAATGTTAGCCCCTAGGATTTTGATAGTGACATTGTAAGCAGTGTAGAGGAAATTAAAACTGCACAGAGATACTGGTTGATAGTTTATCTGAATGGACATGATTGTGGAGAATGGATTTCAATGTGAAGTCTTCTACTGTCAACATAAAATGGACAAAATGTGATACTTTGTAAGTGGTGAAATGTTAAAACAGTGTCGTGAAAATTCTGATACATAGATCATTAATACGTCACAAACAGTGACAGAAAATACTCTACAAAAGTTTTTGGAATGTTGACCTTTAGAGAACTAGAAGAACACTTGTAGTCTTGTTTGTAGTTTTGGCCTTCTTACCTAAGAAAGAATATTATGCCTTAGACTGATTGCAACAAAGTGCAACCAGGCTAATTCCACACGTGCTGGATATCCTATGCTAAAAGAATGAGCAGGCTGGGCCTGTATTTGCTAAATGTTCGAATAGCACTAAGTCATGATGTTTGTTTGGAAAGCCATACAGCCACAATAGGCCTTCTTCTGCCCCATAAAAATTTTGTGATTCTGTGGTAATGAGTTAAATTGTGAGGAAAGATTACACAAACTATGTTTCATTTCCTATAAATTAAGAAGCTTAAATAGTCATTTGATCAAGGTTTTCAAGATATTAAGGGGAACAGATAACACAGAGAGGGACAAATTATTTGATTCTTGGGGTGTAAGACTTGAATATATAGGGCCAGATATTGCAATCCCAGTTTGGAACCACAGAATCGAACAGGAGAAAGAAATGATGACTGGAGTGCGGTTCTGAAAGTTCTGCCTCATTTCTGTCTTTGGCTATATTCAGTGAAGTGGGAAAGAAACCTGACGTTGCTGATTAGAAGTTGCAGGTATTAAGTGAATCAAAGCCAGATGGTGAAATACAAAACAAGTCACAGATCATTTCCTTGATAGGTTTATTCAAACACAGCATTTCAGATCTCTGGCAAATCAATCACCTAGTGTCCTATCTGATTCTCTTTACTTGTGCTTTAAATCTACTTAGTATCTTTAACAACATCATCAACCAACCATTAACAGCTTGGACCATTCTGGAAGTGGCAATTTTAAAATGTCTGCAATTTTCAAGGAGGTGGCCACATTTTGGAAGCCTTTTTAAATTACAGCTGATAGTTTAAGTTAGGGAGTTTGGGAATATGAATCATGAATTGGAGACAACTAGCTGTTCTCACAGTCAAGTATTTTCTGACCTAATTGCGTCTTTAACCAATGGGGTTGGATCATTTACCTGTTTATCTGTGGCAAGAATACAGTATGTCGAATGAATAAAAACATTAAATAAATAAATAATTTTTAAAACATGAAATGAAACAAACTTTCTTTTTGAGTGCTTTTTACTGCTGTAGTTAGTCCTGGGGCTAGCTGGGAAGGGAGTGGGGAGTATAAAAAGAAAGTGGCAGTGGGCAGCGTCGGGAACGGACAGCGGAGTGAATAGGGAAGCAGAGTGAGAGATACAAGGGCTTTGGCTCACAGGGCTTGGGCGAGAGCAGGTTTAGACACAGTGTGCTACTGGTTTTCCATTGGAATTCCCACCTCCAAAGGTGTCCATAACAATGGCAGGGATTAAGGGAAGATGCCTCACCTGTGTACAGTGTCACATGTGGGAGTTCCTGGAGGTGAGACCTCTCCAGAAAGTCCACATATGTGCCAAGTGTTTGGAGCTGCAGCATCTGAGGGCTCGGGTCAAGCAACTAGAGCGCCAGTTGGAAGATGCATTTTTAGTCAGGGAGAACGAGGCAATCATGGAAGGGAGGCAGAATAAGGTGGCAGATCCGGAGCCTAAGCAGGGGGAACCTGACCCTTACAGGTGGATTACTGTCAGGAAGGGGAAAAAGGAGAGGGGAGACAGTCCAAAGACTTCCCCAGTGGCAGCCCCCCAAAATATCGAGGGCGGAGGGTTAAAAAAATGCAAGGCATGAGGACCAGAGTACCTCAAAGGGAAGGGAGATAGTGGTGGGGGATGGGAGGGTTAAAGGAATAGATAGGCGCTTCTGTGGTCCAAGGCGGGACTCCAGGATGTAGTTTGCCTCCCTGGAGCAGGGGTGAAAGATGTGTCAGACAGGGTAGAGGGCATTTTGAAGGGTGAGGGGGCCCAGGCGGATATGATTATTCACGTAGGAGAGAAGGATGTAGGAAGGAAGTGCAGGGAGGATATAAGAAGGCAGTTCAGGGAGTTGGGGGGTAGGCTGAAGAGCAGGGCCTCCAGGGTGGCGATCTCAGGGCTGCTTCCAGGCGCGGATAATAGCGGAGCCAGGAGAAATGAGATCCTACAGCTGAATGCGTGGCTGAAGGACTGGTGTAGGGCAGAGGGTTTCATATTTGTGGATAACTGGGAAGTCTTTGTGAAAGAAGGGCACCTGTATAGAAGGGACGGGGAACACTTAAATGGGAAGGGCATGAATATCTTAGCTGGGAGATTAGCTAGAGTGTTTCGGCAGGATTTAAACTAATATGGAGGGGGGGAGGGGCTGAGACCGATAGCTCGGTAGAGAGCGAGATGGGAGATAGAGTAAGCTTGGACGAGAAGAAATGCACCAGGGAGAAGGAGGTTCTGAGTGGGCTTGGAGGTCTGGAGTGTGTCTGCTTCAACGCGAGGAGCGTAACGGGAAAAACGGATGAACTTAGGGCCTTAATGTTTGCGAGGAACTTGGATGTGGTTGCGGTGACAGAGACGTGGTTAAAGGAAGGGGAGCAGTGGCAACTGAATATTTCTGGGTATAAGTGTTTCAGGCGTGACAGAGGAGGGTCCAGAAGAGGTGGGGGAATGGCATTGTTAGTTAAGGGGAGCATCACGGCGGTGCAGAGGGAGGACAATACAGAGGAGTTAGGAGTGGAGTCACTGTGGGTGGAGTTGAGGAATAGAAAGGGGGCAATTACTATGCTAGAGTGTATTATAGACCACCCAACAGCCCACGGGCAGTTGAAGAAGGCATATGTAAAGACATTTTGAATAGGTGCAGAAAGAACAGAGTCGTTATATTGGGAGATTTTAATCTCCCTGGGGTGGATTGGAAAGAGCTGGGGGTTTGGATGGGCAGGAATTTGTAAAATGTGTACTGGAAGGATCGTTGGAGCAGTATGTGGCTAGCCCAACTAGAGAAGGGGCTATATTGGATTTAGTTCTAAATAATGAGCCAGAGCAGGTGGTTGATGTTGTAGTAGGGGAACATGTGGCTAACAGTGACCATAATTCTGTCTACTTTAGGATACAGATGGAAAAGGATGCTTGTTGCCCTAGGGGCAGGGTGCTGAATTGGGGGAAGGCTAACTACAGTCGGATTAGGCAGGAACTTAGAGAAACTGATTGGGAACGGTTGTTTGAGGGTAAGTCCACGCTAGGCACATGGGACTCTTTCAAGGGAATACTGAAAATGTTGCAAGATAAATATGTGCCGGCCAAGAGGAAAGATGGGAAAGGTAGGATTAGAGAGCCGTGGATTACTAGGGATATTGAGGACTTGGCTAGGAAGAAAAGAGAAGCGTATGATAGGTTGAAGCAGCTGGGAACTGAGACAGCATTGAAGGAATATAGAGAGAGTAGGAGGGAGCTCAAACAGGGAGTTAGAAGGGCAAAAAGGGGGCATGAAATGATTTTGGCGGTTAGGATTAAGGAAAATCCAAAGGCTTTTTACTCCTATGTTAGGAATAAGAGGGTGGTTAGAGGGAAAATCAGACCTCTGAGGGACAGAGGAGGGGAACTGTGCTTAGAGCCCAAGGGAATGGCGGAAATCCTGAATGAATACTTTGCATCGGTATTCACGAAGGAGAGGGGCTTGTTGACAGGTCCTGTCTCTGAGGGAGCTGCGGACCAGTTGAGGGAAATATCCATACCGAGGGAGGAAATGTTAGAGCTTCTAGGTAGCATTAGAACTGATAAATCTCCTGGCCCAGATGGCATTTATCCCAGACTGCTTAGAGAGGTGCGAGGTGAAATTGCTGGGCCTCTGACGCAAATCTTTGTCTCTTCCTTGGACACAGGTGAGGTCCCAGGGGACTGGATAATAGCTACTGTTGTACTGTTGTTTAAAAAGGGTAGCAGGGATAACCCTGGAAATTATAGGCCAGTGAGTTTGACATCAGTGGTAGGGAAGCTGTTGGAGAGGATTCTTAGAGATAGGATGTATAGGCACTTAGAGCGTTGCAATCTGATTAGGGATACGCAGCATGGATTTGTTAAGGGGAGGTGGTGCCTTACAAATCTGGTAGAATGTTTTGAGGAGGTGATGAAATCAGTGGACGAAGGGCGAGCCATTGATGTTGTCTATTTGGATTTTAGTAAGGCGTTTGACAAAGTTCCTCATGGGAGGTTAGTTGAAAAGGTCAAGGCAAATGGGATAAAAGTACAGGAAGCTAGATGGATAAGTAACTGGCTTAGTAGTAGGAGACAGAGAGTAATAGTGGAAGGGTGTTTCTCTAGCTGGAGGTCGGTCACTAGTGGTGTGCCTCAGGGCTCGGTACTGGGATCTCTTCTATTTGTAATATATATAAATGACTTGGAAGAGGGAGTAAGTGGAGTGATCAGCAAGTTTGCAAACGATACAAAGATGGCTGGACTTGCGGATAGTGAGGAGCATTGTCAGGCGATGCAGCAGGACATAGATAGGCTGGTAGCTTGGGCAGACAGATGGCAGATGGAATTCAATCCTGATAAATGTGAGGTGATGCATTTTGGGAGAAAGAATGTAAGGGGGAGGTATATGATAAAGGGTAGACCTATTAAGAGTATAGAAATGCAGAGGGACCTGGGGGTGCAGGTGAACAAGTCTCTGAAGGTGGCAGAGCAAGTGTAGAAGGTTGTGAAGAAAGCATATAGTATGCTAGCCTTTATAGGAAGGGGTATAGAGTACAAGAGCTGGCCTTTAATGTTGCAGTTGTGTAAAACGCTGGTTAGACCTCATTTGGAATACTGTGTCCAGTTCTGGTCACCTTACTACCAGAAGAACATGGAGACTCTGGAGAGAGTGCAGAGGAGGTTTACCAGGATGCTGCCTGGTATGGAAGGTCTGAGTTACGAGGAGAGATTAGGCAAATTGGGACTGTTTTCCTTAGAAAGACATAGACTTAGAGGAGATCTGATAGAAGTGTACAAGATTTTGAAGGGGATAGATAGAGTAAACAGGGTTAAGCTTTTTCCTAGAATGGACTCAAATAGCACGAGGGGTCATGGGCTTAGGGTGAGGGGGTAAGGTATAATTTGGATGCTAGAGGGAGGTTTTTCACTCAGAGGATGGTGGGGGTACGGAATGCGCTGCCAAGTAAAGTAGTGGAGGCAGGTACTCTGGAGTTATTTAAGAAATACTTAGATGGGCACATGAACAGAATGGGAATGGAGGGGTATAGAAAACTGATTTAAAATAGGGATCATGAGCCTTGGGATTCTCTGGGTAGTATGTAAATAGATGATGATATTGATGTGTTTGTTTTTATCCTACAGGTGCTTTGGTCCACCTTGTTGTCTAACAAGGGGCATACACGCAATGGGTCGTGAGAGGACTGCTTTTGGATTTTTTTCAAGAGTATCCTAGTGCTTCACGTCATTAGTGTACGCTTGACCTGGACCATCAGTGACTATTGCTGCGCTGCGCAGATACATGGATTTGGGCCTGTGTCTGTGGGAATTTGCACATTCTCCCCGTGCTTGCGTGGGTTTTCTCCGGGAGCTCCGGTTTCCTCCCACATCCCAAAGATGTGCACTTAGGCTAATTGGGAAATCAAATTCTCCCTAAATTGTCTCAAATTTGGTTTTTAATCCATAGATCTATAAACATAGACAGGGATCGCATAGACAGGTAGATGTGGGAACATGGAGGTGGCGGTGCGGGCTCGTTGGGCTGAAGGGCCTGTTTCCCATGCTGTTTTGCTCTTTGTTCTTCTTTGTTCTCTTGTTCTTTGCCACAAAGCATGAGCAGTCTACCTTCATTAAATGACTGTATTAGACAAAAAGAAGTAAGGTGATTTAAGATCTTGGAAAGTTAATTTAAGCTGAGCAATTTGCAAAATTAGATTTAGATTCATAGAGTCATAGAGGGTTTCCAACATGGAAGCATACCTTTCGGCCCAACTTGATCATGCTACCCTTTCTTTTTAAAACCCCTAAGTTAATCCCAATTGCCTGCATTTGGCCTGTATCCTTCTATACCCATGTAACTAACTAAACGCTTTTTAAAAGATAAAATTGTATCCGCCTCTACTACTATCTCTGGCAGCTTCTTCCAGACACTCACCACACTCTGTGTGAAAAAATTGCCCCTCGAGATACTTTTGTATCTCTTCCCTCTCACCTTAAACCTATGTTCTCTAGTTGTAGACTCCCCTACCTTCGGGAAAAGATGATGACTATCTAGTTGGTCTATGCCCCTCATTATTTTATAAACCTCTATACAGTCACTCCTCAGCCTCCTACGCTGTACAGAAGAATCCCAGTCTATTCAGCGTCCTTAGAACTCAATCCATCAAGTACCGGTAGCTGCCTAGCAAATCGTTTCTGTACTCCTTTCTACAATAGGGTGACCAGAATTGCACACAGTATTCCAAGTGTGGTCTTGTACGAATTCAACAAGACGTCCCAACCCGTTTTCAATATTCTCATTGATGAAATCAAGCACGCCAAATGCCTTCTTCACCCTCTGTCCACCTGTGACTCTACTTTCAAGGAACATGTACCCAAAGAACAAAGAACAAAGGACAAAACAGCACGGGAAACAGGCCCTTCGGCCCAACGAGCCTATGCCGCCACCCCGATGTTCCCACCTCTACCCGCGGTCCCTGTCTATGTTTATAGATCTATGGATTAAAAACCAAATTTGAGACAATTTAGGGAGAATTTTTTTTGCCAATTAGCCTAAGAGCACATCTTTGGGATGTGGGAGGAAACCGGAGCTCCCGGAGAAAACCCACGCAAACACGGGGAGAATGCGCAAACTCCCACAGACACAGGCCCAAATCCATGTATCTGCATAGCACAGCGATAGTCACTGAGCTGTCGTGTTGCCCATCAGATTGTCCAGGTCAAGCATACACTAACAACGTGAAGCAGTAGGATACTCTCGAAAAAGATCCAAGAGCAGCCCTCTCATGACCCATCGCGTATATGCCCCTTGTTAGACAACAAGGTGGACCAAAGCACCTGTAGGATAAAAACAAGTAGATCAATATCATCATCTATTTACACACTTCCCAGGGACTCCCAAGGCTCATGATCCCTATTTTAAATCAGTTTTCTATACCCCTTTTCTATACCCCTAGATCTCTTTGTTCTATAACTTTGCCCAATGCCTACCATTAACTGAGCAAGTCCTGCCCTAGTTCAAGCTACCAAAATGCATCACTTGCATATGTCTAAATGAAACTCCATTTGCCATTCGTCAGCCCACTGGCCCAATTGATCAAGGTCCTATTGCAATTGGAGATAACTTTTTTCATTGTCCACTATGCCATCAGTCTTTGTATCATCTGCAAATTTACTACCCATGCCCCCTATATTCTCATCCAAATCATTAATATAAATGACAAATAACAGTGGACCCAGCACTGATCCCTGAGGCACACCGCTGGTCACAGGCCTCTATTTTGAAAAAAACAACTCTCTACAACCACCCTCCCACTTCTGTCAAGAAACCAATTTTGAATCCATTTAGATACTCACCCTAGATCCCGTGAGATTTAACTTTATGCAATAACCTAGAATGTACTACCTTGTCAAAGGCGTTGCTAAAGTCCATTCATACAACATCAACTGCATTGCCCTCATCTATCTTCTTGATTACCCCTTAAAAAAACTTAAATTTTGAGACATGATTTTCCACTTACAAAGCCATGCTGACTGTCCCTAATCAGTCCTTGCATCTCTAAATGCCTGTAGCTCCTGTCTCTCAAAATACCTTCCAACAATTTACCCACCACAGATGTGAAGCTCACTGGCCTGTCGTTCCCAGGCTTTTCCGTGCAGATTTGTTTACTTGAGGAAAAGAAAGATTGAGCAGAGATGTAATCTGTTGTTTTAATTATGAAGGTATTAAAAACATATTAGTTTTGTTCCACACACCTCTGAGTCAGAAGATCATTTGTCCAAAATTTGAGCACAGAATCCAAGTTAATAATTATTCAGTTTTATTACTGTCAGATGTACCATCCTTTGTTGACCCAAAACAAATCATTGCCTTTCTTTCTAGGCAACCATTAAAGCCCATTGAATGTCAGTTGAATAAGAAGACAGAAATTGTGACCAACATCATTATTCATTTTAAGGATTTTCATCCTTAACATTGCAGCTAGAAACAAAATCACTGAAAGAAAAAGACCGACTGATCTTGAAAGCATACAGAGGGAAGGAACAATTATTTATTTTCGGGGTTCATGATGCAGAGTTTTGTAAGCAAGTTCAAGAATGCATCTAATTCTTGACAAGAACTCACCCCATGCACAAATCAGCATTGGGAGAACAAAAGACAAACCTAACTGTACCATTGGTTTTAGGACTTTGCCATGTTCAAAGTAGTTGCCACATTTGCTTTCTTAACAGTCACTATGGATCCAAGTAAATCATGCCAAGCACTTTAGCTTGTTACTGGCAAATGTGATAAGGTGCCAAATAAATATAAATATATTTCTAACTTCTAAGATCAGAAAAGTATTTTTCTCTGTGGCTTGGGGATTTGTGGAATATATTCCAAGATAAAACATTAGTTTACATTCATATTTATCAAAAGTGGGACATTCACACGCACGTTTTGTGTAAACTTGCAAAGTGTGAATAATGGCAAATGCCTGTGAACAGGGATTCCTGTTCCAATTCAATGAGAACCTTATGACACTAATTTTAATGTTATTTTAAAACTGTCTTGAAGACATATTCATTATAAAAATCTGAATCCTGCCAACACCATTGGTATGACTAGCACTCAAAGCAATTGATGTCATTAAATATAAGATTATCCAATAGGTACCCCTTTCTTCAAGTGCACAGAACTGCCCTTTGTAAATCAGGCTATTTAACCATTCTTGCAGGAAATTCAAGTAATTTGAGTACCTCACTGGTATTATGGAGTTATGTAGATAGGTCTAAATAAATTCAATGTACCTATACTTACTATTCTGCGCTGAATATTACAGAGAGAGAGAGAGACAAAATTAACATATTTATCCCCTCACCATTTGTTCATAAGTAGAGATGTTCTGAATCATTTTTAAAGTAGTTTCCCCCAAACGTTCAAGTTGTGTGGTCCAGTTCTATATGTGACACACAGCAAGCTCTCTCTATGATTAACTCAGTGCAGAGTTCAGTCTAGATGAGTTCCTGGTTGGAGACTGCAGCATGAAAATCGTTAAACTGAATAACGATGCAGCACAATGGGATTTTAGTGCTTAGATTGCTGGGCAGGCAATAATCAGAGAGCTCGAAAATCAAGCAGGCTTTGAGAAATTGAGAGATGGTGACCAGCTGCTTTGTCGGCTGGAAGCTCTTCTGTTAACTTTTCCAGTTGGAAGTAATCAGCAAGCTGCTTTGATTCTCAGTTCCCAAATCAATGTAGAGATTACAGTACGTTCACTTGAGTCATGTGACTTTCTTTCTTCACAATGTATTATCCAGTGTCTCAGACTGATCTTTGTTTTATGGTTTATAGCGTCCCAATCATTAACATTTATAAGAGTCACCATCCATACAGTTTCAGCGAGTCACTAATTTGGCAGACCTCATGACTCCAATAGAGAGATGAGTTTATGCAAATGACATCCATTGCCTCCTCGGTGGTCTTCTTTTGAAATGGATCTTGACAGTCCCAGGTGTGATATTTGTCTGTTAATAACTTTGCATGAATAGCAGCTTTTGAACTTTGCTAATCCTCTTTGTGATTATAAATAGAATGTGGGATTCCATGAGGTTGAAAGGGTAACTTAATTATTTTTGTAACTCCTATTGTAAGCATCCAGAACAGATGGCCAATTATGTGAGCCATGTGACCTTTAGCAATCATCATTTTGATTTAGAAAGAGTCCACTTAAAAGAAAGAGTAAAATTGTATATAGTTTTGGTTTATTTTTGTGTTTTATTGATATTACATAAACTAACCGATCTCAATGGTGTCATGGACGTTGTCACAAACAATTGTCTCAGCCCTTCAAGTTGAATATAAGATAAAAAATGGTCAGGATTCCTGCCAGTAGTTTTTTTTATTATTCCTAGGATATACATCTCAGGCAAAGCTAACAATTAATTGAGAGGGTAGTGGTGACCCTCCTTCTTGAATCATTGCAATCCTTGTGATAAAGGCTCTCTCAAAATTCACGACATTTAACTCAATTGCTAACCAATATCACTCTTACAAATGAGCATTTATGTGGAAATATCAGCCAGAATTTTCTGGGTCCTTTGAGAATGGGGTAGGAGGCTGGGAAGTTGGTAAATTGGTATGGAAAGACATTGCCAATATCTTTCCACTGCCATGCCAACTGCTGGCATGGTAAAGTGTCTGATTGACTGTCCATCAGGAAGCCAAATGGGGCCACTTACATGACCAATTAGGAGCTGCATCCTGATTCTGCCATATGGCAAGACCACCAGGTGAACCTTGCTAGTCTTCCAAGAGGCCCTGGAAGAGCTGTCTCACTCTATCACCATTCCATGGCTCAAGGAAGTTCCCCGCTCTATCGAAAATAGCCATCCTTGTGGTGGAGGTGCTGTCACAATCAGCAATCGCCCATCCCAACCCACACCAAACAGGCCCCAGCATCACCCATCTCACCTACCTGTCTTCAAAGGTAATCAGTGGCATCCTCTTCCTGCTACTCATGATGGCACCATTGAGGTTGCTGGTCTGTTGGTGCTATACTTGGCAGCTTGCCTCTTAACTGGATGCAAAATGTAAGCTCGGGTCCCATTATCTGCTCAGGTGGTGTTACGTCTCACTTTCAACTCCAGCAACAGGATTTTTATCCTCTCCATAAAATCCAGTCTTAATTAAGACAGGACTGGGCTATGACATGCTCAATTTGCGGACATTCCCATGTGAAATTAGCAGATACGTGCACTCTAAATTGTTTGAGACATAGTTCTTACACAAGGATAGCACCTGCCAATGCCAATCCTGCCACAGTATCTGGTAGTCATGATGTGGAGATGCCAGTGTTGGACTGGGGTAAGCACAGTAAAAAGTCTCAGAACACCAGGTTAAAGAGCAACAAATTTATTTGGTAACACAAGCTTTCAGAGCACTACCCCTTCATCAGGTGAATGGGAATCGTATTCACAAACAGGACATATATAGCCACAATTCAATTTAATAATGGAGACAATGTACATCTCTTTAACCTGTGCTTAACCCCCTCTCTACTTATATTGCATGTATCTTTAAGACTTGTTTTGCAGCCATTATCTTGTAAATTGAGTTTGTGCCTATGTATACCTTGTTTTTGAATACAACTCACCTGATGAAGGGACAGTTCTCTGAAAGCTTGGGCTACCAAATAAATCTGTTGGATTGTAATCTGGTGTTGTGAGATTTCTTACGGTATCTGGTGTCAGGAGTAACTGCCAATCTCAATTTTGCATGGGGAAGTCTTTCAACAGCCAACATTGTTTTACAACTCTGTCAACAAAGAGAGAAAATACTGCAACATTCTGCTGGCTGGGGTGTTTCCGCAGAGAAGTCAGAAGTTTAATAATTTCCAGTTAGTATCCAAAGATGTGTAGGTTAGTGGGGGGAGGGGGAGGTGTTAACATGATAAATATGTGGGCTTAGGGGGATAGACAGGGATTGGGCCTGCATGGGTGCTCTACCGAAAAGTTAATACAGACTTGGTGGATTAAATGGCCTTTTTCTGCATCTTTGGGATTCTATGATTCAAATGTGAATATTTCACTAGTTGAAATAATTCGGGAGGAGGGTGGGTTGTCTCTTTTTATCTTAGAAACCTTTGTAAGTTAATTGTATACTTGTACCTTAACTTTTCCTTTGAATGTTCAGGTTGCATCCCAGACCTGGTTTCCCTCCTGTTGGAACTACTAATTCTAACAATATATTGTGACTGTTCTATCAGATTCCTGTTGCAATTGCAAAATGATTCTGCGCAATCAAATGAACAATTGTCCATGATAACATGGAAAGAAGGGGTGGCATTGTGAGCCCATATTGTCAGTAAAGGTCTCCTGGAAATTACGGGAGAAAATGGGGGAAAGATTCTAAATATTTATTATTAATGTTCATTGATTGCAGGATTTCACTGCTGCATATAAATAGTCAAATAAAATATTTATTTTTGACTTCAGTCATCAGTAGCTATTAGGATATTAATAATTCAAGTCTGTTATCTTTCAATGTTATTTGTCAGAATGCCGATTAGCTTGGATTTCTCAGAATGGTGAATTGACGTCAAGTCAGATGAACATTTTCCAACTGGAGACAGGATAATTTCAGTTTTCCCAATCTTCCATCACCAAAAGCTACACACCCTTACAGCTGTTGGCTGTGGCTGTTGATCAGCTCTGAGTCCTGCTGTGGTGGTTGCAGACCGGAGGTTAAATAGCAGACTGAGTTGTGAGTCCAGAAATGTATTATTAAAATCCCTAAAGAGCAGAGTGATGTTGCATGTTAATGAATCGGTTGCAGGCTGGCAGCAGTTGCTATGTCTCAGTTCAAAATCTATTGTTCACCTGAGGAAATAGATAGTGAGTAACTATTAGCATCTCTATAAACATCACAAGTTTAAATGGCTCTCCCTTTGTTACCTGATCAGGTTGGGAGACAGCACATACCTGGTTTCATTGACTGCAACGTGTCTTTACAATTAGAGGGATGTGATACCACAAGGGTAGGGGTTGAGCTTTTTGTCCTGTAAGTATGTTAGAAATTTTCAGAAACTTTTGCAAACTTGTGATTCACATGACATGCCACAGCTATCTTTTGGTTCAGCAAATGCTCTTCTTAATACGTAAAAAAGTAAGGTTTGGTTTAGATAGTTTATTATCTATTGCATATCTTAGGAAAATGGCAGACTTCCAAAGCCATGTTGAATATACTTCCTCACTAGCTGCTTCCTTTAAGGTTTTCATACAAAACTTTGTCTATCTCTTTTGCATCCATTCTTCTGACAAAGTTGAGCTCATCCCTACTTGTCCTTGAGAAAGTGGTGGTGAGCCACCTTCTTGAACTGCTCAATCCATGTGGTAACCCCAGAGTGTTGTTAGAAGAGTTCCAGGATTTTAACCCAGTGACCATAAATGAATAGTGATCTATTTCCAAGGCAGGATTGTGTGTGACTCAAAGGGGAACCCGTAGATAGTGTTATTCCCATGCATCTGTTGCCTTTATCCTTCCAGATGATGGAGGATGCAGGTTTGGAAAGTGCTGTCAAATCAACCTTGGCAACTTGTTGCAGTTCATCTTGTACATGGAGCCACTGTGCACCAATGGTGAAGGAATTGAATGTTTAAAGTGTTGAATAGGGTGCTGATCAGGTGGGCTGCTTTGTCCTGGAGGATGATGAGTTTCGGGAGTGTTGGATTGGAGTTACATATCTAGGAAAGTGGAGTATTTTGTATCTTATAGACAATGGACAGGATTTGAAGTGTAGGAGGTGAAATTACCCTCAAATTTACAACCCCTGATCTGCTTTTATGGCCACAGTATTTATATGGCTGTTCCAGTTCAGCTTCTCAAAGAACAAAGAACAATACCACACAGGAAATAGGCCCTTCGGCCCAAAAGCCCGCGCCACCATTTTAACATTATGAGTGCCCTCCTCTACCTATGACCTTTGTCTACACCTATTGGGGAAGATTGAGGATAGTCCAAATTAGGAACAATTTGTTACACCAATCACTCTAAAAGCACGTTTTTGGGATGTGGGAGGAAATCGGAGCACCCAGAGAAAACCCACGCAATCATGGGGAGAATGTGCAAACTGCCGCAGACACCAGCCCAAATCCATGTACAGTAAACAGTGATAGTCACTGAGCTATCATATTGCCTGTCAGATGGTCCAGTTTAAGCATACACTAACGACATGAAGCACTAGGTAACTCTTGAAGCATGGTGACCACAAGATATTGATAGTGGGTGATTCAGCAATGATAATGTCAAGGTAAGAAGTTTATAAATTCTCTCTTGTTGAAGGTGGTCATTGCCTAGCATTCAGATGACCTGAATGTGTACCACTTTTTATATGTCATGATTTTCATTCTCCTCTTGTTCCCACTCTGACCTCTCTCTTCTTGACCTGCTACAGTGTTACAATGCACATTCAAGGAACAGCACATCTTTTTATTCAGTACTCTCCAGCCTTCTGGGTTCAATATTGAATTCAACAAATTTAGATCATAACCCCCAAACCATTTTGTCTCCTTCCTAGAACATAGAACATTACAGCGCAGTACAGGCCCTTCAGCCCTCGATGTTGCACCGGCCAGTGGACCCTCTAACCTAATATCATCCATATGCCTATCCACTGACCATTTGAATGCCCCCAAAGTAGGCGAGTCCACAACTGCTGCAGGCAGGGCATTTCACACCCTCATCACCCTCTGTGTAAAGAACCTGCCTCTGACATCCGTCCTATAGCTACCACCTCTTAATTTAAAGTTATGTCCCCTCGTGTTGGTCATCACCATCCAAGGAAAAAGGCTCTCACTATCCACCCTATCCAGTCCTTTGATCATCTTATACGCCTCAATTAGGTCACCGCATAACCTTCTTCTCTCTAATGAAAATAACCTCAGGTCCCTCAGCCTTTCCTCATAAGGCCTTCCCACCATACCAGGCAACATCCTGGTAAACCTCCTCTGCACCCTTTCCAATGCTTCCACATCTTTCTTATAATGCGGCGACCAGAACTGTACGCAATACTCCAAGTGCGCCGCACCAGAGTTTTGTACAGTTGTAACATAACCTCACGGCTCCTAAATTCAATCCCTCTACCAATAAAAGCTAACACACCGTACGCCTTCTTAACAACTTTATCAACCTGGGTGCCAACTTTCAAAGAGCTATGTACTTGTACCCCAAGATCCCTCTGCTCGACAACACTATTAAGGGTCCTTCCATTAGCCCTATATTTCATATGCCTGTTATTCCTACCAAAGTGAATCACCTCACACTTATCCGTATTGAATTCCATTTGCCACCTCACGGCCCAGCTCTGCAACCTATCTATGTCCCTCTGCAAACTGTAACATCCATCCTCGCTGTCTACAACTCCCCCCACTTTGGTATCGTCAGCAAATTTACTAATCCAACCTTCTACACCCTCATCTAGGTCATTTATAAAAATGACAAACCTCTTACCTTCTTGCTTCCTGTCTCGTTTTTCTCTTTTTTTCAACCTCTTTTTGCATTCTGACAATTGCTATTCTTTCTATAGATACTGCCTGACCTGCTCAATATATGTCTTCATTTCAGCTGTTCAGGATCCCACCATTCACAGCTCCTGTGAATACATCTTTTGTTTCTTGACTTGTCTCTTTGTCCTTGCAACATGAAGACTTTTGTCATTTAATCTCTCTCGCTTTCCACTGTATCAACCTTCCCTTTAGTTCTTTTACTACCCTCTCCTTAAAACTTTCTAATTTTTCTAACATTTTTAACTTTTCTTTTTTCTGATGAAAAGACATTAACTTAAAATGTAAAACCTGTTTCTCTCTTCACAGGTGCTGCCAGACCTATTGGGCATTTCTAGCAGTTTGTTTTCATTTCAAATTTCCAATATGTGCAGTATTTTGCTTTTATAATCACACTTTAGCCCTGATTCCAAATAGGAATCTACAGATTTTCAATTTGGAAATTTCCATGCAATCCTCAAGCTCTTGTATCAAATTTTCCTTCCTTAATGTATAATGTATATTATTATTTCAAATCTAGTCAATAACAAACACAATCATTAAAACTTAAAGCATGTCCAACCTTGTCTTTTTGTAAGTGCAATAAGGAGACTTGTAGCAATTTTGCACACAATGCGCTGATTAAAAATATAAAAATAATCACTCAATTGCCAGAGTTAAAGCACTACAAATTTTCTTGTCATGAAATGACCATGAAGAATGTAATTCCTAAGGCCTGATTTTCTCAATGCATATCCCAGGTGTAGACCTTCAAGCACAAAAAGTACATATCAATAAATCATGAGAATGTTCCTGGTGTTTTTACATCTATAAATTTCTGCCTGTGGAAAACAGTGAGGAGGACTCCTGTGGTTTCCCAGTGAATAATTCTAATAGATGAGTGCCAGGAAAATAGGATTTGGAAAATTGGCACTTTTTAGTCAAGATACCTGTTGAATAATAATAAAGATGACAACAGTAAATATTAACTTTGTAAGTCCAAAAGTATAAATATAAACTGTGTTACTCCAGTGCCAGAGTAAATATTGCATATGATGATCATCATGGGTCTGGTCCACCTAAAACTGAGCAATTGGATTTAACACATTCAAAAGTTCCTTTTCAACCTGTTTGTGATGTGTATTGGTGATATTTCTGATGCACCTATAATTTATTTTTCTCTCTCCATAATCTTTCCTTACCTTATGGGATCATCATGGCAGATGCTTATCCAGCTGTAGCCTCTTGGAACATCAGATATTCCAGTCTGTTGGCAGTTTGTGTCAAGGGAAATGTCAGTAAATTATACAGGAGACTGACTTTTCAGCATTCAGGCAAGAATAGGTTTCAGATCTGTTTTTGGGTGAGGAATACTGTCCCCAGTGGCAAACTGGTTAAAGTTAAGGTTTTCATCAGGCTAAACCCTTTACTGATAAGAAAATGTGTCTCTTTCCAGTAGGGACCAGTGGAGATGGGAATGGAGGCAGATCAGGTGATTTGGGTGACCGATTTTGATTCCATATGCAGCCATTACTGAGGTTGTCCGAAGGGAAGAAATCTGTTGATTGTGCCAGAGCTTTGCTTCCTGTCTCTCCCTGGACTGTCTATCAAGGTTAACATTGACTTGCTTTCACTCCAGTTCGATGAGTTTTGAGATGACTAATAAGCCCAAAGTGCAATCTGCAGAGTCTGCTGCACGTGGGCACGCAGTGCTTGGAGGGTGGGTTCACTGAGCTGTTTGTAGGTTTGTGCCCTCTTGTTGACGGCTTGATTTTGCCTCAGTATATTTCCAACAAGCTGTCTTGATGTGTGTAGGCCTTCCTGAATGAAGATTCTCCAGTCTGGTCAGTCCCAAGCCAGAGACTCCCATAAGTCAATAGGAATGTTTGACCTCTTGCAGGAATACTTTGAGGACATCTCTGAAGTATTTTCATTGTCCTTCTTGAAGTTTTCTGTCACAACTGAGTGGAGATGTTCTCTTGAGAGCAAGTTTTCCATAGCATCCAGCAGAAACTAGGTGTCACATAACAGCCAAGGCCTAGCAACTGGGCAGTACTATCTCTCACTTCACTTACTCTACCATGCATCTAATATGGGAGAGTATGTTGGACAGGAGGAAGGTCCTCTTCCCAAAAGAGGGCAGAAAATGTCCATCCATCAAAACCAAAAATGCCCAGGTTCAGATTGCTGCTGCTGTCAGTGACAAAGCGAAGAGGAGAAGAACTTGGTGTTGTGAAAGGTTCAATGATCTTGCACATTCTGGCAAGGTGAGTGCAAACCCCAGCTCTCGACAGATTCCAGGCCTTGCATCCACAGTTCACTCGAGGAACCTCAGAGCATTGCCTCTCCTGAACATGGGAGTACTTGTGCCCAGGAAACTTACTCTGGGTGGCTCAGAGTGAATCTGCCAACCAGATACATGGTTTCTAATAGAGAGACAAAGATGACAATGGAGAGACTAACAGTCCTTATTCTCACTCTCCTTGTCCATGAAGGAGAAGCAGGCATATGATGTCAAGGACAGTCCCCAGCAGGAAAAGGAATGTCATTCTTCTGCTGCATCATCGCAGTGGAACAGAGAATGATAGGAGTTAGCCAGGATTATGGAGGAAGGGACAACTGAGCTGGCGAGTCAGGAACTCTAGGTGGACCTACAGATTAGAGAGGGAACAATTGCCATTAAGGGCACTTCACAGTGAGGCAAATTGTTGCCTAGACAGTCTGCGCACTGTTCCTCTAATGGGTCAGCAGGGGATAAGGGGGAGCTAATGGTGTGTGAGGTAACAAGGTCACATACCAAAGTAGTGAAATTGTCCACAGGGTGGATTCAAACACTGGGAACCAGCTGTTATTTTGATTGTGTCTAGTTTTTGGGAGTATCTGTTTATACAGGTTTCATTGAGTATTGTTTAGTCATACAAAAATTCACTTTGGTTTCATAGAACATAGAACATTACAGTGCAGTACAGGCCCTTCGGCCCTCGATGTTGCGCCGGCCAGTGGACCCTCTAACCTAAACTATTCCAATATCATCCATATGCCTATCCACCGAACATTTGAATGCCCCCAAAGTAGGCGAGTCCACAACTGCTGCAGGCAGGGCATTCCACGCTCTCACCACCCTCTGTGTAAAGAACCTGCCTCTGACATCCGTCCTATAACTACCACCTCTTAATTTAAAGTTATGTCCCCTCGTGTTGGTCATCACCATCCGAGGAAAAAGGCTCTCACTATCCACCCTATCCAATCCTTTGATCATCTTATACACCTCAATTAGGTCACCTCGTAACCTTCTTCTCTCTAATGAAAATAACCTCAGGTCCCTCAGCCTTTCCTCATACGGCCTTCCCATCATACCAGGCCACATCCTGGTAAACCTCCTCTGCACCCTTTCCAATGCTTCCACATCCATTTCTTCTCTTGTTGGAGAAGTTTCCTCTCATTCATTGTTTCAGTAAAATAGATACAAGGATATTTCAAAAGTGTGAAATGTCAGCGTTTTACCCTCAAATGTCTTTAGAAGAGTTCGCAATAATTCTAACCAATACAAAAGCTATTCCCATTTGCTCATTGTCTCAGAAAATATGTACGCCAATATCCCACTGTGATAGACACATTACAAATAATAGTGGCAGCTGAAATCAGTTGTTGTCTTTATTAAAAAGCATACACGACATCATACATCCAATATCACTCAACCACAATAGTTTTAAACATTTAACTTTACTTTCACATAAGAGGAAATTTTTAAAGTTTGAAGCTTTTACACAAAATAAGTTAAAGCTCATTTTTTTAAAGCTAGTATATGCACATTTAAAGATTCTAACCCAAATGTCATTGTTCCGATAGTGAACAAAATGAAGAATTAACCCAATAATGTAAGAAGCATGACGTATATTCAACACATGGCAGCTGTGTTGAACAATGCCCTGAGAATAGGGTGAAGGATAAATCTATGACAGCTGGTTAATATTTAGAGCATCGTATTTAAAAGGAAGATGTTTGGCAAATCCTCTTTGTCTTGTTTACAAATACCTGACTTAACAGCACAAATTGCATTAAAATAGATCACTGTCTCATTTGCATTAACCAATCAGCTATCTTGTCTGGCCCTCAGTTATAACCCTAATGCTCCAAAATAAAGAAAATGTTCTTTGCCCGTTACAGTGAGCAGAACTGATTCCAGAATTGGGAAGAAACATCAGTAATCTATCATTTGTTGGCTATCATTTACCTCCTGAGGCCTAAAACATAAACTTGCCAATTACCTAATAATCAATTGGAGTCTATTCTCCTTGACTAAAGATAAATGGGGCCCCTTTGTCTCCAAAGAAGCACACTTGGTGATGGCAGATCATAATCAAGGCAAGTCTTTGGGACAGACTTTGTTAGCAGAGTCCTGGTTGACAAACCAGCCTGAGTACCCATGTAATAGGATCTGAGTCAGAGAGTGATAGAGGTTTATATCATGGAGACAGGCCTTTCGAACGAACTTGTCCATGCAGCCCTTTTTTTTTAAAACCTCTGAGCTAATCCCAACTGCCTACAGTTGGCCCATATTCTTCTATACCCATGCTACCTATGTAACTACCTAAATGCTTTTTAAAAGATAAAATTGTACCTGCCTCTATACTACCTCTGGCAGCTTGTTCTAGATTCTCATCACCCTCTGTGTAAAAAAATTGCCCCTCTGGACACTTTTGTATTTCTCCTCTCTCACCTTAAACCCATGATTTTAGACTCCCCTATCTTTGGGAAAATATGTTGACTATCCAGCTAATCTGTGCCTCTCATTATTTTATAGACCTCGATATGATCATCCGTCAGTCTCCTACACTCCAGAGAAAGAATTCCCAGTCTATCCAGCCTCTCCTTATAACTTAAACCATCAAGTCCAGGTAGCATCCTCGTAAATCTTTTCTGCACTCTTTCTAGTTTAATAATATCCTTTCTATAATAGAGTAATCAGAATTGCACACAGAATTCCAAGTGTGGCCTTACCAGTGTCTTGTACAACTTCAACAAGATGTCCCAATTCAATGTTCAGACCAATGAAACCAAGCATGCCAAATGCTTTCTTCACCACTCTGTCCACCTGTGACTCCACTTTCAAGGAGCTATGATTATGTACCCTTAGATCTTTTTGTTCTGTAACTCCCCCCAATGCCCTACCATTAACTGAGTAAGTCCCACTCTGGTTCAATCTACCAAAATGCATCATCTCGCCTTTATCTAAATTAAACTCCATCTGCCATTCATCAGTCTGCTGACCCAATTAATCAAGAACCCGTTGCATTTGGAGATATTTTTCTTCACTGTCCACTATGCCACCAATCTTGGTGTCATCTGCAAACTTACTGACCATGCCTCCCATATTCTCATCCAATTCATTAAAATAAATGACAAATAACAATGGACCCAGCACTGATCTATGAGGCACACCACTAGTCACAAGCCTCCAGTTTGAAAAACAACCCTCTACAACCACCCTCTGTCAAGAAACCAATTTTGTATCTATTTAGATACTTTACGCTGGATCCCATGAGATTTAACCTTACACATGAACCTACCATGTGATACCTTGTCAAAGGCCTTGCTACAGTCCATGGAGACAACATCAGCTGCACTGCTCTCATCGACTTTCTTGGTTACCCTTTCAAAAAACTCAACCAAATTTGTGAGATGTGATTTTCCACTCACAAAGCCATGCTGACTGTCCCTAATCAGTCCTGCATTTCTAAATGCCTGTAGCTCCTGTCTCTCAAAATACCTTCCAACAATTTACCCATCACAGATGTGAGGCTCACTGGCCTGTAGTTCCCAGGCTTTTCCCTGCAGCCCTTTTTAAACAAATGCACATTTGCCACTCTCCAATCTTCAGGGCACCTCACCCATGACTATCGATGATTCAAGTACCTTGGCTAAGGGATCCACAATTTCTTCCCTAGCCTCCCACAATGTTCTGGGATACACTTCATCAGGTCCCAGTGATTTATCTATCTCTATGAGCTTTAAAACTTTCAGCACTTCCTTCTCTGCAATATATACACTCCTCTAGACATCACTTTTTATTTCCCCAAGTTCCCTAACATCAATGCTTTTCTCAACAGTAAATACTGATGAGAAATAGTCATTTAGGATCTCACCAATGTCTTGTGGATTCGTCCATAGATGACCTTGATCCTTAAGAGGTCTTACTCTCTCCCTTGTTATCCTTTTGCCCTTTATGTATTTGTGGAAGCTTTTTGGATTCTCCTTTGCCTCTGCCAAAACAATCTCATGTCCCCTTTTCACCCTCCTGATTTCTCTCTTAACTCTACTCCTCCACTCCATATATTCTTCAAGAGATTCACTTGATCTCAGCTGCTAATTCATATCATGTGCCTCTTTCTCCTTCTTGACCAGGGCCTCAATATCCTGAGCCATTCAGGGTTCCCTACTTCTGCCAGCCTTGCCTTTCACTCCAAGAGGAATGTGTCTACCCTGAACGCTGGTTAACACACTTCTGAAAGCCTGCCATTTACCAGACATCCCTTTGCCTTCCCACAAACTCGCCCAATTAACTTTTGAAAGTCCCTGCCTGATACCATCAAAATTGGCCTTGCCCCAATTTAGAATTTTAATTTTTGGGCCAGACCTATCATTCTCCATACCTATCTTAAAATTAATGGAAATATAGTCACTGGTCCCAAAGGGACCAGCATGGCACTGTTGGTCAGGGACAGTGTCATGGCTGTAGAGAAGGTGGAAGACGGGGAGGGATTGTCTACGGAGTCTCTGTGGGTGGAAGTTAGGGACAGCAAAGGCTCGATAACTTTGCTGGGTGTATTCTATAGGCCACCCAACAGCGGCAGGGAACTTGAGGTGCAGATAGGGAAACAGATCCTTGACAGATGTAGAAATAACAGGGTTGTCGTGATGGGAGATTTCAATTTCCTAAACATCGACTGGAATATCCCAAGGGTAAGGGGTTTGGATGGTGTGGAGTTTGTTAGGTGTGTTCAGGAAGGTTTCCTGACACAGTACGTGGAAAAGCCTATGAGAGGAGAGGCTGTACTTGACCTGGTGCTTGCTAATGAGCCAGGGCAGGTGTCGGATCTCACGGTAGGTGAGCATCTTGGGAATGGGGATCATAATTCTATCTCTTTCTCGATAGCGATGGAAAGAGATAGGATCAGGCAGGCTAGGAAGGTGTATGTCTGGAGTAAGGGGAAATATGAAAACATTAGGCAGGTAATTGGACGCATAAACTGGAAGGAGGTGTTCTTGGGGAAGAGAAGTGGAAGTGGCGGTTTTTCAAGAAATGTTTGTCTAGGGCACTGCAAGACAATGTTCCAAGGAGTCAAGGAGGTTCAGGTAGGATGCGGGAACCGTGGTGCACGAAGGTAGTGGTGAACCTAGTTAGGAAGAAAAAAATGGTATATAAAAGGTTCAGAGAGCTAGGGGATGTTAGGGATCTAGAGAGTATAAGGTATGTAGAAGGGAACTTAAAAAGGAAATTAGGAGAGCCAGAAGGGGTCATGAGAAGGCCTTGGCAGGGAAGATTAAGGAGAATCCCAAGGCCTTCTACAAATATGTGAAAAGTAAAAGGATGAGAAGAGAAGGGATAGGGCCTAAAAAGGTGAAGGGGGAAAAGTCTGTGTGAATCCGGAAGAAATGGCAGAGGTGCTTAACGAGTACTTTGCCTCGGTATTCACGGTGGAAAGTGAACTGGGAGATTGCACTGCAGGTTTGCGGCATACGGAAAGGTTGAGTATGTGGATGTGTTAGACCTGTTAAATTCTATCAAGATTGACAAGTTGCCGGGACCGGATGGGATGTACCCCAGGTTTTTGTGGGAGGTGAGGGAAGTGGTTGCAGAGCCCCTGGTGATGATCTTTGCGTCGTCCATGGAAACGAGAGGTTCCGGAGGATTGGAGGATTGCAGATATGGTTCCTATCTTTAAGAAAGGGAACAGGGATAGTCCAGGAAATTACCAACCGGTGAGTTTGACTTCAGTGGTTGGTAAGCTGATGGAGAGGCTTTTGAGGGATAAGATATATGAACATTTGGAGAAGTTTGGACTGATTAGAAATAGTCAGCATGGTTTTGTCAAGGGCAGGTCATGCCTTACGAGCCTAGTTGAGTTCTTCGAAAATGTGACTGAACACATTGACGAAGGAAGGGCGGTGGACGTAGTGTACATGGACTTTAGTAAGGCGTTTGATAAGGTCCCACATGCAAGGCTTCTGGAGAAGGTGAGAGGGCATGGGATCCAAGGGGCTTTGGCCTCGTGGATCCAGAACTGGCTTGCCGGCAGAAGGCAGAGAGTGGTTGTGGATGGGTCTTGTTCTGCATGGAGGTCGGTAACCAGTGGAGTGCCCCAGGGATCTGTTCTGGGACCCCTGCTGTTTGTCATTTTCATAAATGACCTGGATGAGGAAGTGGAGGGATGGGTTAGCAAGTTCGCCGACGATACAAAGGTCGGTGGTGTTGTGGATGGTCTGGAGGGATGCCAAAGTTGCAGCGGGACATAGACAGGATACAAGACTGGGCGGAGAAGTGGCAGATGGACTTCAACGCAGATAAATGTGTAGTGGTCCATTTTGGCAGGAATAATGGGATGAAGGAGTACAATATAAGGGGTAGGAGTCTTAGCTGTGTTGTAGAGCAGAAGGATCTCGGGGTCCGGGTCCATAGGACTCTTAAATCGGCCTCGCAGGTGGAGGAAGTGGTCAAGAAGGCGTACGGTGTACTGGCCTTCATTAATCAAGGAATAGAGTTTAGGAGTCAGGAGGTAATGATGCAGCTCTATAAGACTCTTGTCAGACCCCAGTTGGAGTATTGCGCGCAGTTCTGGTCGCCTCATTATAGGAAGGATGTAGAGGCTATTAGAGGGTTCAGAGGAGATTTACAAGGATGCTGCCTGGATTGGGAGGCAGGCCTTATGAAGATAGGTTGAGGGAGCTGGGACTCTTCTCACTGGAGAGATGTAGGTTGAGAGGCGACCTGATAGAGGTTTATAAAATGTTGAGAGGAATAGATAGGGTGGACTCTCAGAGACTATTCCCGAGCTGAAATGGTCACTACGAGAGGACACAGATTTAAGGTGCAGGGAAGCAAATACAAAGGAGATGTCAGGGGTAGGTTTTTCACTCAGAGGGTGGTGAGTGAATGGAACCGACTGCCGTCGGAGGTTGTTGAGGCAAACTCACTGGGGTCTTTTAAGAGACTTCTGGATGAGTATATGGAAAAGAATAGGATAGGGGGTTATAGATAGGTCTGTGGATTGGTAGATGTGATCGGCGCAACTCGTGGGCCGAAGGGCCTGTTTGTGCTGTATTGTTCCATGTTCTATGTTTAATCCTTATATTACTACCTTTGAAGACCTGCAGTTTAGTCTTCTGCCTCACTCTAAGGTGGTTAGTTCTATCCTTTGGTAGTTAGTTAGTTGTTCAATCCTTTTACCTGTGTAAGAGCAGTATGGCAGCTAGGGCAGTGGCATACTCCTCCTGTCAGATGTGGGAAATCAGGGATTACTTGGAGTAATCTCTGAGGTAGGGACATGTTCTTCATATCTTCATGGGCCAAAGGGCCTATCATGTGCTGTAGTTTTTCTATGTTTCTATGTTCTAACTCTCTATATTCACATTTCAGGACTTCATCCCTTTTCCTACCTATGTCGTTAGTACCAATATGTATAATGTTTCAAATATTTCTCTTCGGTATTCACGCAGGGAGATGTAAGTGTAGTTGTGGAGGACACTGGGATACAGGGTTGCAAACTGGAAAGTATTGAAGTAGATAAGGAGGAAGTGCTAGATATTCTTGAGGGTTTGAAATTAGATAAGTCCCCTGGGCCGGACGGGATTTACCCTAGGATTCTCTGGGAGGCAAGAGAGGCGATTGCAGAGCCTCTGGCTCTGATCTTCAGGTCGTCGTTGGTTACGGGTATAGTGCCGGAAGACTGGAGGATAGCAAATGTGTCCCATTGTTCAAGAAGGGGAATAGAGACTTTCCTGGGAATATAGGCCGTTGAGTCTTACTTCTGTTGTGGGCAAAGCATTGGAGAGAATTATTAGGGATAGGATTTATAGTTATTTAGAGAGAAATGAATTGATTGGGGATAGTCAGCATGTTTGTGAAGGGTAGGTCGTGCCTTACTAACCTTATTGAGTTTTTGAAAAAGTGACCAAAGAGGTGGATGGGGGTAAGGCAGTTGATGTGGTATATATGGACTTTAGTAAGGCATTCGATAAGGTGCCCCATGGAAGGCTTCTGCAGAAAATGCAGATGTATGGGATTGAGGGTGATTTAGCTAATTGGATTAGGAATTGGCTAGCAGATAGAAGACAGAGGGTGGTGGTTGATGGAAGTTATTCATCGTGGAGTTCGGTTACAAGTGGTGTACCTCAGGGATCTGTTTTGGGGCCCCTGCTGTTTGTAATTTTTATAAATGATCTGGATGAGGGTATTGAAGGATGGATTAGTAAATTTGCGGATGACACCAAAGTCGGAGGAGTGGTAGATAGTGAAGAGGGGTGTTATAGTTTGCAGAGAGACTTGGACAAGTTGCAGAGCTGGGCCGAGAGGTGGCAAATGGAGTTTAATGTGGAAAAGTGTGAGGTAATTCACTTTGGCAGGATAACAAATGTGTAGAGTATAGGGCTAATGGTAGGACTCTTAATAGTGTTGATGAACAGAGGGATCTTGGTGTATATGTGCATAGATCCCTGAAAGTTGGCAATCAAGTCGATAAGGTTGTTAAGAAGGCATACGGAGTCTTAGCTTTTATTGGTAGGGGATTGAATTTCGGAGCCGCAACGTCATGTTGCAACTGTACAAAACTCTAGTGCGGCCGCACTTGGAGTATTGTGTGCAGTTCTGCTCCCACGTTATAAGAAAGATGGGAGGCATTGGACAGGGTACAGAGGAGTTTACCAGGATGTTGCCAGATATGGAGGGCAGGTCTTATGAGGAGAGGCTGAGGGATTTGAGGTTGTTTTCATTAGAAAGAAGGCAGCTAAGAGGAGACCTTATTGAAACATATAAGATGATTAGAGACTTAGATAGGGTGGACAGTGATAGCCTTTTTCCTAGGACGGAGAAAGCTAGCACGAGGGGACATGCTTTAAATTAAGGGTGGTAGTTATAGATGGATATCAGAGGTGGTTCTTTACCAGAGGGTGTTAGGGTATGGAATGCCCTGCCTGCAGCAGTTGTAGATGCGCAAGTTTTGGTGGCGTTTAAGAGGTTAGTAGATAAGTTTATGGGATGAAAAGGGAATGGTTTAGTTTGGGGGTCCATTGCTTTTTCCTAATTGGTCGGCGCAACATCGAAGGCTGAAGGGCCTGTTCTGCGCTGTAATGTTCTATGTTCTAATGGCTACCGGCTGCTCATCCTTCCCCTTAAGAATGTCCTGCAATCACTTAGTGGCATCCTTGACCTTGGCACCAGGGAGGCAACACAACGTCCTGGAGTCTCGATTGTGGTCACAGAGACACCCGTCTGTTCCTCTAACTAGCGAGTCCCCTGTTACTATTGCTTGCTTGCTCTTTGCCTGACCCTGCCCCACAGCAGAACCAGCTGTCTTGTCAAGGTCTGGTTGTTGCTGGTATCTTCCCCTCAACAGTATCGACAGCGATATACAAGTTTGGGGGCGTTTAAGAGGTCCGTGGATAGGTTTATGGATGAAAAGGGAATGGTTTAGGTTAGGGGGTCATTGCTTTTTCTTAATTGGTCAGCCCAACATCGAGGGCCGAAGGGCCTGTTCTGCGTTGTAATGTTCTATACCTGTTTGAAAGGGGAATAGGTATTTGAAAGAGGAATAGGCTCCTGCACTACCTGCCTGCCTTTTCTGGTGGTCACCCATCAACCTATCTGAACCTGTTGTCTGACAACCTCCCTGTAACTAGTGTCTATCACACTCTCTGCCTCCTGTATGCTCCACAGTGTATCCACCTGCTGCTCCAATGAAAACTGTGGTCTGTGAGGAGCTGCAACTGAAATCTATCCTAGACTACTCAGGGAGACAAGAAATGAAATTGCTAGCCTCTGTCAGAGTTCTTTGTCTCTTCATTGGACACAGGTGAGGCCCCCGAGAATTGGAGGATAGCGAATGTGGTCCCATTATTTAAGAAGGATAGCAAGGAAAACCCGGGTAACTATAGGCCGGTGAGCTTGACGTCCATGGTAGGGAAATTGTTAGAGAGGATTCATAGAGATAGGATGTATGCGCGTTTAGAATAATCTCGTTAGTGATAGGCAGCATGGCTTTGTAAGAGGGAAGTCATGCCTTACAAATTTGGCGGAGTTTTTTGAGGGGGTGACAAAAACGGTTGACGAGGGTAGAGCCACAGATGTCATCTATATGGATTTTAGTAAAATGTTTCTCTGGAATTCTCTGCCTATTGCAGTGGTGGAGGCTATCTCGCTGAATATATTAAAGTCACAGGTAGATAGATTTCTGACAGACAAGGGAATTAAGGGTTATGCAGAGAAAGTGGGAAAGTGGAACTGATCACTGGTCCGCAAGTACATTCCTCAATACCAATTCAAATACTGTCAAACTGAGGCAGTTAGGTAGTGACTATGTGATAATGGGGAGTAGAAAAGAACTGGAGAAATGAGAAGTTCATGAGGATGCACCACCTTTAAAGAGTGGGGGGGGAGGAATTGATATGCTTCCAAACTGAAGACCTCTGAACCCATGGCTTTTTGTTGGAAAAGAATATGATGCAGAATTTGAGATTGATCTGGAAGACACATGATAATATCAATAGTTGAATTCATGACTTTTCTTTGCAGCAACATCATAGGAGCTTTGTCTTTTTTGCCGTTATTAAAAGAATGTATCATCTTAACTGGTATCATTAACAGATCCCTGGCTATGAAAAGGCCAGAGGCTAGCCATGACCTCCATCTCCAGTGAATCCCTGATAACAATGCTTTTCATTTTCTCTCCTATTGTTTCAATCAGATTGCAGACCATGGTGGGGGAATGGTGTGATGGTTTCTGCTATCCCTCACGTCCTTTTGAAACCCCAATAACTGCCACTTCTCAGGGCAGCATTTGTGTGTCAGGAACCGACCCAGCAGCAAAGAGTAGAGCTCCAGTCTACAGCCACAAGCACCTGGCCATGACCTTAGAGCCTAGTTGTGAATCTTTTGAGGAGCATGAGAAATAACCACTTAAGATCCTGACCTTCAGGATGCATTGATGAGAAGTAGAATTGGTGAAAGATATATACAGACAGCAAAGAAAAGTGGTTAATTTGTTCACACTTTGGAATTTGATGGCTTGTGGTCTAATGTGGCACTTTGTTATTTGTGATGTTAGGAAAAGATGCACTTAGTTCATACTGAGCTATTTGTTCAGCTGGCATTTATCAGTTTGGTCTTGTAGGGAAAAGTGCATTGATTGTGTTGCAGAATAATGGTTGTTCTATTGAAGGAAGGTCTCTTTAAAGTTTTATTAAAATTTGAAGTTTATTTGTTAGTGGCACAAGTAGGCTTACAATGCAATGAGATTGCTGTGAAAATCCCCTCGCTGCCACACTCCAGCTCCTGTTCGGGTAAATGAGGGAAAATTTAGCATGGCCAATGCACCTAATCAGCACAATTTTAAGCCTGTGGGAGGAAACCGGAGCACCTGGAGGAACCCATGCAAGTAAGGGAAGAAGGTGCAAACTCCGCACAGAGCGCAAGCCAAGCTGGGAATCAAACCTGATTTCCTGGCACTGTGAGGCAGCGGTGCTAAACACTGTGCCACCATGCCACCCATTTATTGGAAAGAAGGGCAAAAGTGGACCAGGCTGTGCAAAAGAGCCAATTTCAGTGATGATGACGTTGAAGAGGTCATTGAGGAGTCCTTGGAGTGCTGTTTATTCTAATGCTCTTCTGCGTGTAGACTGATCATTGACAGAGCCAAAGCTTGCAATGTCAAAAATTAGCTGTCTGAAATGGTGAGGATATGAAGAATAGAACTGTTTGCAATGCTGGATTTATAATGTATTGAATCCCTCCTGATCTGTCCACGCAGCAAAAACATGTCTTTAAAAGATTATCCTCCCTCTGACCAAGCTTGAAGAACTACATGCCTGATCGGCACGAACAGAAGAGAAGCTCATCAACCCTACAAGAACAATTTCTATTTATATAATAACTTTAGCAGAGCTAAAGATCCAAAGGCACTTAACAGGAAAGTTATAAATCAAGTTTTAGACTGAACCAAATCAGATATTGAAACAATGGCACAAAGAGGCAAGTTTTAAGGAGTGTCTGAAAGGAGGAAAGAGGTAGCAAGGCAGACAGATTTAGGGAGGGATTTCCAAAGCTTAAGACCTTGACAGTTGAAGTAATTGCTACAGTGGTGGAGTAGTTAAAATGGGGAATGTATAAGAGGCCAGAATAGAAGATTTTATAGGGAGTGCGGAGGGGGTTATGGGAGATAGGGTGTCATAGGCTCAGGCAGGGCAAAACCATGAAAGCATTTTCAAACAGATGAGAATTTGAGATGAGATCTTCTTCCTTGAAGAGGACAATAAAGAGTTGAATTTTAAACTATTAAAGCATTATCGTTTCCAGCATATCGGCTATCAGCACATAGCATCCTCTGCATACTGCGAGAGTGAATGTTAAAATACTAAAAGCCCTCTCTGGTGGAGGGTTTGTGATAGAACTCGGAAAACCTTTTACTATATCCTGGAAACCAACAAGCTCCTAACAGCGGGTGGTCTCGCCTCACTGCAGTCATGCTGCAGTGTCAACGGTGCAAAAGTGTATCAATCACTTGGGTAAATGTGTGGCCATGCTGCAGATTGCAGTGATGCACCCAGCCTCGTACAACACAGAGTTCCAATAAATACCTGAAATAAACTCTTATTAAAGAAGTTAAAAATTGTTACCGTACAGAGCATTGCACACGGGAGGCAGTCATGCACTAGGTAATAGACTGGAAATCAGATCAGCCTCCTAAATTTCAAATGCAAGTGAGAAAAATAGGTTTTTTGCTATGCATGACAATTGACCCAAGGAATCCAAAGCAAAGGAGATTGTATTCCCAAGCTGGCTACCAGCAAAGATGACACTCTGGGCCCAAACTCTACTCTGGAGATTTGTTTGCAGGAGGACCCCACTCATTGTCCAATGGATTTTAAATATTTAAAATGTGTAGACGCCTGCTACAGTTACAGGGCCTTGTGAAAGCTAGAAAATTTCCTGAGGCCTAAATTAAATGTGTTAAAAGAATGATCACAAACTACGGTGGTTAACTCTTAAATCATCAGTGATATAGAAAATTTAAAAAATTCATACATGAAAATTCTATGACCTCCACAAAAAAAAGAGGTATACATTTGATCAAATCCTGTTCTCAGATTCTGTGAGTTTCCTTCAAATGAGTCCCCATACCAAGTGTGAATCTTCCACAACTGACAATGGTTTATGAACTTCAGAGCCAGTATTTGCTACATTTTTGCTCTTTCTGTTACTAAATTTGATTGCACCAAATCTCCATGGGCCGAGCTGTATTGCATCAATATTAAAGCTGTACTCTGACTGACAATAAGAAATGTTTCAGTGTGCTAGTGTGTTCATCTACAGGCAGTTGCTGCGTAAATGATTGACGATGTGGTATTGTTAATCTTGATGAGGAGTAATTGTGGCATTGGAGACAAAATTTGCAGGCTCTATTATTTACATTTCCCACTCTATCTTTGACCCTTGATTATTCTCTAAACTGACAGAAAGATAATATATTACAATAAATGCTGGCACCAAATGTGTAGTTCATTCACTCATATTTCATCTCTGCTCACACAAAGTGCAGAACATGAGGTATCCTACCATGGCACATAACATTACTTTAAGTGCTCCAGTGCAACATTGAGTTTAATAATCACAGTAAGTATTATGGCTTAAGTACTTGCAGCATGGAATGTCTGTTGAGCCCCATATCATGGCTTGTAACAGGCCTGAGCTACTTTTGAATTGGTCTTCCTGTTCAGTGCTTCGCAGATAAAGTGATCAGCTTCCATTAGCTTGCTTAAATCTATTCCCTGGAGTCAATGAAGAAAGAAAATATCTTTAAAAGTGGCACTAACAATAAATACTTACACATCTTCTACCTTAGAATAGATACAAAAATCAATAAGGAAACTAAACTGTAGTGAAGTATTCACAGAAAGGAAATTGGAAAATCGGGATTTTCACCAATACAGATTTACATCAATACAGATCAACACATAAAGTTAATATTCTTGAACTGCGACATTGTTCCAGGCTGTTTGCTTAACTTTAGTGACTGATAGTGAAACCCACAAATTGGCTGGGCTGAATTTGTCCTGCTTTTTATGGACAGGATATACCTGGATGATTTTCCACATTGTTGGGGTAGATCCCAGAGTTTAGCTGTGCAGTTGACTCATGGCATGGCTAGTTCTGGACCACAGATTGTCAGTACAATTGCCAGATTATTGTCAGGTCCCAAAATCTTTGCAGTATCCCGTGCCTTCAGCTGTTTCTTGATATCATGTGGAGTGAATCAAATTGGCTAAAGACTGGCTATGATGCATAGGGACCCCGGATAAAGGCAAGGTGAACCATCCATTTGGCACTTCTGGCTGAGGATTGTTGCAAATGTTTCAATCTTATCTTTTGCACTGATGTGCTGGGTTCCACCATCATTGAGAATGGGAATATTTGTGGAATCTCCTTCTTCTCCAGTGAATTGTTGAACTGCCCACCACCATTTATGGCTGGAAGTGGCAAGACTGCAGAGTTTAGCGCTAATCCTTTGGTTGTGGAATTGTTTAGCTTTGTCTACCTCTTGCTGCTTGTGCTGTTTGGCTTGCAATAATCCCGTGTTGTAGCTTCACCAGGGTGACCTCTCATTTTTAGGTATGCCTAGTGTGCTCTTGCACTCTTCACTGAACAAGGGTTGATCCCCTGGCTTGGTGGAATTGGTGAAGTGGAGGATACACTAGGCATTGAGGTTACATAGAACATAGAACATAGAACATTACAGCACAGAACAGGCCCTTCGGCCTTCGATGTTGCGCCGACCAATATAAAAAGCAATGCCCCTAGATAGTTACAGATTGAATACAATTCTGCTACTGATGGTGGCCTACAGTAGCTCATGATAGCCCAGTCTTGAGTTGCTAGATCTATTTGAAATTTACCCCATTTAACAATGGTAGTGCCACATAGTATGATGGAGAGTATCCTCAAAGTGAAGAAAGTACTTTGTCTCCATCAGGACTGCGCTGTGGTCACTCCTGCTGATACCATCATGGATATCTGCAGTAGATGGAGGTATGCAAAATCTTGAGGGGTCAAGACAGAGTAGATAAGAATCGGCAGAAGGTTGAGAACCAGAGGACACTGATTTAAGATGATTGGAAAAAGATACAATTTCACGTGCAAATATATTTTTTACACAGTGACTGGTTAAAATCTGGAATGTACTGCTTCAGTGTTGTGAAGATCCATTCGATCAAGACTTTCAAAATTAAATTGGATAAGCACTAGAAATGAAATTTGCACGGCTACAGAGATCTGGTATAATTTTATGATGGTGTGAATGGTCTTCTGTGCAGTAACCATTCTGTGATTTGATTAATGCCACTGAACGTGGAGTAGTGGTGTTAATGTTCTCTGTTGTTAGAGATGACTATTGGCTCAAACTTCTGTGATGTGAATGTCAGTTCTTATTTACCAATTCTAATTGTCATTCATGTAAGGACTGCTTCAGTACATGAGGAATTACAAATGGAGCTGAATACTGTGCAATCATTTGCGAACAGCTCTGTCCACCCCCCTTTTGACTTTAATTTTTAAAGGAAGTTCATTGAACAAGCAGTTTAAAATTGGTTAAAACATTGTTTTGAGGCAGTGATGTAGTGTGGCTATGACATAGAACATAGAACATTACAGCGCAGAACAGGCCCTTCGGCCTTCGATGTTGCGCCGACCAATTAAGAAAAAGCAATGACCCTCTAACCTAAACCATTCCTTTTTCGTCCATAAACTTATCTACTAACCTCTTAAACGCCACCAAACTTGGCGCATCTACAACTGCAGCAGGCAGGGCATTCCATACCCTTACCACCCTCTGGGTAAAGAACCTACCTCTGACATCCGTCCTATAACTACCACCCCTTAATTTAAAGCTATGTCCCCTCGTGCTAGCTTTCTCCATCCTAGGAAAAAGGCTATCACTGTCCACCCTATCTAAACCTCTAATCATCTTATATGTTTCAATAAGGTCTCCTCTTAGCCGCCTTCTTTCTAACGAAAACAACCTCAAATCCCTCAGCCTCTCTTCATAAGACCTGCCCTCCATACCAGGCAACATCCTGGTAAACCTCCTCTGTACCCTCTCCAATGCCTCCACATCTTTCTTATAATGTGGGGACCAGAACTGCACACAATACTCCAAGTGCGGCAGCACTAGAGTTTTGTACAGTTGCAACATGACGTTGCGGCTCCGAAATTCAATCCCCCTACCAATAAAAGCTAAGACTCCGTATGCCTTCTTAACAACCTTATCGACTTGATTGCCAACTTTCAGGGATCTACGCACATATACACCAAGATCCCTCTGTTCTTCAACATTATTAAGAGTCCTACCATTAGCCCTATACTCTACACATTTGTTATTCCTGCCAAAGTGAATTACCTCACACTTTTCCGCATTAAACTTCATTTGCCACCTCTCAGCCCAGCTCTGCAACTTGTCCAAGTCTCTCTGCAAACTATAACAACCCTCTTCACTATCTACCACTCCTCCGACTTTGGTGTCATCCGCAAATTTACTAATCCATCCTTCAATACCCTCATCCAGATCATTTATAAAAATTACAAATGGCAGGGGCCCCCAAAACAGATCCCTGAGGTACACCACTTGTAACCGAACTCCACGATGAATAATTTCCATCAACGACCACCCTCTGTCTTCTATCTGCTAGCCAATTCCTAATCCAATTAGCTAAATTACCCTCAATCCCATACATCTGCATTTTCTGCAGATTGGCCTTCAACAAGTACAACCATCTTCCTTTATGCCAGGTATCTCTCAAGAACAATCTCTCTTGTTTGTTTTTCCTTTTGGTTCCTATTCACTTGAATTCTATTGGATGCTTAGTTTATAAGATTTATTTATTTGTTAGTCACAAGTAAGGCTTATATTAACGCTGCAATGAAGTTACTGTGAAATTCTCCTAGTTGCCACAGTCCAGCGCCTCTTTGGATCAGAGCACCAAACCAACAAGACTTTCAGAATTTGGGAGCAAATTGAAGCACCTGGAGGAAACTCTCGTGGACATGAAGAGAATGTGCAAACTTCACACAGTCAGTGACCCAAGCTGGGAATCGAACCCAGGTCCCTGTGAAGCAGCAGTAGCATTGTGCTACTGTGCCACACTTGATAAAATGCTGCCTTAACCTGGGAAAGTCATGCTCAGCTGACTACTGGAATTCAGCTCTTGCATTCATGTTTGGACCAATATTTGGTTGTAATGAGGGCTGGAGCTGATCTGGTAGAATTCAAATTGAGCATTGGTTGTGGTAGTGTTGGCTAAGTGACAAACCCTGACTTGAACATGAGGAGCATTCTCCAACTCTTTGAAAAATACAATGGGATCTTTTACAGTAGATGGAACCTCAGCTTAGCATCTTAATCCAAATGATTGCACCTCCGAAGATACAGCTTTTTCTCTGTACCATAGTGAAATTTACAGGCTAGACTTCCTGCTTAGATCCTGTAATACAAATTAGGTGTATTACCAACCACACAGAAAACTCGCCCACCCCCACCCCACTGATTGAGCATCAGGATTATTAAGTCACAAAGTTGCTGACTGAGCTTTAATTCTGCATGTAGTTCTAACTGAAATTTGCAGTGAGACATAAGATGATGATGGCTAATGTCCCAGATAAACCTATTTCCCAGCAGCAAAGTAGAAGAAAGGACTGGTGATTCATTAAAAAAGGACTCAGTTCATATTGTCCTTCATGAGTCCTGAAACATATTGAAGAGCTACACCTGAAATGAACATCTTAAATGATACATTTAAGTCACAAGACGAGTAGCTTCAGAAATACCCATTCGTTTCTGGCACTTCCTACCTTGCCCCTCTCCCCCACCCCAGATCAGAATGCTGTTGCCAACAAACACTATTCCCCCCACACACCCCCACCTCCCTCCATAGGGCTAAAGTGGTAAAAGGTTGGCAGGATTAACAGGCTTATTATCAAGTGCATTCACGAATACCTTTTCTGTGGCCAAGTCCTGGAGTGGAACTTGAATTCAGAGCTTGGAGCTCAGAGGCAGGGCTACTATCAATTGACGCACAAGATTTCCACTCTAGAAAAGTTAATGTTGCATTATAGCATCAGCATCAATGATCTGCAAGATCATCTGGTTGCTATTTTTGAGCAGCATATTTGGTTTGCAGCTATCAGCATTGATGTAATTAGGAAGGCCAAGATTGCAATAAATGGAGAGACGTTTTAAAAATATCTTTTGTATACAGAAATAAAAATGAACGATGAACTCTGTATCTTGGAACTGTTGGAGTAAAATTTGACAGTAGGATTTCCATTGGTGTCCTCCTGATCTCCTGACAAAATGGTATCATCTGTAGATTTCCATTAACCAGCCAGATTAATAGCCAGAAAGTAGCACAAACCTCACAGAAGTTCTATAAAATAGTTGTTTTTGTAGCACAGAACTTCAGTATTATCAAAGCTTTTTATCTTACGCTCATTAGGACAATCCAAAAATATCAATGTCAGAGGAATCAACAGTTTTATACTGCATGAGAAGAGTGCTGATTGGTTGGCAAGTGAACTCTGATTGGTAGAAATATTGCCATGAGGAATGCACCAGTTAATGATGATTGACAGTTAACTGAGAAGCACTGTTTGAAATTTCAATCAGGCAGCTTGACTTTGGTCAAAGCATTGCCCTGAAGAATGAACGACTGTCACTTATTTTGTCTACCTGAAACAGATGCAGTGTGTTCTTTATATATATCTGTTCTTTCTGTCTGCAAAGAATGTTTTTTGCCAAAAAACAGTAACTTATGATAAAGAGGAAGAGAATTAGGTCAAAACTAATGACATAATCAGATAGAACTGAGTGAATAGATCTGCAGCTATCAGCCTTGATATAATTAGGAAGGCCAAGGTTGCAATAAATGGAGAGACATTTTAAAAATGTCTTTTGCAAACAAATAAAAAAGGTAGATAAAAAACGAAAATTAGATATGAAGGCTCAGTGAGAGATGTAAATAACCAGGAAGGACCTAAAGAGAGAGCTAAGAAGAGCCAGGAGGGGACATGAGAAGTGTTTGGCAGGTGGGATTAAGGAAACCCCTAAAGCTTTCTACAGGTATGTCAAGAATAAAAGAATGACTAGGGTAAGATTTGGGCCAGTCAAGGACAGTAGTGGGAAGTTGTGCATGGAGTCCGAAGAGATAGGAGAGGCACTACATTAATATTTTTCGTCAGTATTCACACAAGAAAAAGACAATGTTGTTGAAGAGAATATTGAGATACAGGCTATTAGACTAGATGGGATTGAGGTTCATAAGGAGGAGGTGTTGGCAATTCTGGAAAGTGTGAAAATAGATAAGTCCCCTGGACTGGATGGGATTTATCCTAGGATTCTTTGGGAAGCTAGGGAGGAGACTGCAGAACTTTTGGCTTTGATCTTTATGTCATCATTGTCTACAGGAATAATACCAGACTGGAGGATAGCAAATGTTGTCTCCTTGTTCAAGAAGGGGAATAGAGACCATCCTGGTAATTGTAGACCAGTGAACCTTACTTCTGTTGTGGGCAAAGTTTTAGGAAGAATTATAAGAGATAGGATTTACAATAATCTAGGAAGCAACGAATTAATTAGGGATTGTCAATATGGTTTTGTGAAGCGTAGGTCATGCCTCACAAACCTTATTGAGTTCTTTGTTGAGCTTTTTATTGAACTTTTACTGGTAGAGGGATTGAATTTCAGCGCCACGATGTTACGTTGCAGCTATATAAAAATCTGCTGCACTTGGAGCATTGCGTACAACTTTGGTCACTGCATTATAGGAAGGATGTGAAAGCATTGGGAAGGGTGCAGAAGAGATTTACCAGGATGTTGCCTGGTATGGTGGGAAGGTGTTATGAGGAAAGGCTGAGTGACTTGAGGCTGTTTTCATTACAGAGAAGGCGGTTAAGAGATAACTTAATAGAGGCATACAAGATGATCAGAGAATTAGATAGAGTGAACAGTGTGAATCTTTTTCCTCGGATGGTGATGGCTAGTATGAGGAAACGCAGTTTTAAATTGAAGGGTGATAGATACAGGACAGATGTCAGAGATAGGTTCTTTACTCAGAGAGTAGTAAGGGCTTGGAATGCCCTTTCTGCAATAGTAGTAGACTTGCCAACATTAAGGGCATTTAAATGGTCATTGGATAAGCATACGGATGATATTGGAATAGTGTAGGTTAGTTGGACTTTAAATTTGTTTCACAGGTCGGCGCAACATTGAGGGTCAAAGGGCCTGTACTGCACTGTAATGTTCTATGTTCCATAAACAATGAGTGAGAGACAGTAATTCAACTTCAGCTATGAGAATATTCCCAACAGATAGGGTGAAGCTCAGAAATGGATAGAGGAATGGTCAGATCAAATAAAATCATTTCATATAAAAGTAGGTGAATATTTAGAACAGACTCTCCAAAAAGGAAGTCATGCACACAATGTCCAGGAGCTGAATAGTGGGAAGCTGTAAAGAGGGATAAGGTAGTGATGTATGTATTCCATTTTTGACCACATGAGCCGGTGTGGTGAAATATTCCTAGTTTCCTGCTGATTGTTTTTGCTGCTGTCTGTCAATGACTAATAAACACATCTATTACTCGGAATGTTTACAGACACCAAGAGGAATAGTTAGCTATTTCTCACAAACACAATATTATTTCCCTACAAACAGACTGAAAATCAGAGGGACCAATCACTTGAGCTTCCATCATGCGATGGAAATATGTGAAACTCATCAGAGCAGTTAACAGAAAAACTTACCTCAAATGTTATGTAGAAAAAGCAATGCATAATACAGGAACATAAACAATCTTCTTCCCCACTCTCTTATTATTTTGCAAGGATATTTTCTGGAGATGGTAATGCAATAATATCTTTACAAATCAAGAAAAAAAGTGAACTCAAGAAGAAGAATGGGTAAAGTGCAATTAGCTACTGAAAGCCAGTTTCCTTTGTAGCCATAGTGATAAGATTACATATCAAATGGTATATTATAGCCTTAAAGGAACCAAGATAAGAGACAATTTTCAGAAAATCATGTTTACTGATTGCTCAGATTTTTGATACGGCTTCTGGTGTTGAGGTTTCCAATTGGAATTGAGAAATTTGAAACTCACCGGTGCAAATTAGACTTATAATATGGTAAGTTCTAAGTATCAATCATTTCAAATTCAAATATTTTAAATCAAACAAACAATGAGGCACTGAACAACAGTTCCATTATGTCATGATATAATTAAAATGATAGCTCAATGTTTTGTCTGTAACATTGACTTAGAGTCAACTTATTCAATGAAGCTCATCATTTAATATTGATGTTAATTACAGCATGAGACTCTGTGAAAGGTATCATAAGCCTGACTTTGGGCATCTTAATAGATAATTCTGAATTTAATGGTGAAAATTTGTGTGGTCTACAACTTGACACTGCTAATAGAACATAGAACATTACAGCGCAGAACAGGCCCTTCGGCCTTCGATGTTGCGCCGACCAATTAGGAACAAGCAGTGACCCTCTAACATAGACCATTCCCTTTTCATCCATAAACTTATCTACTAACCTCTTAAACGCCACCAAACTTGGCGCATCTACAACTGACGCAGGCAAGGCATTCCATACCCTTACCACCCTCTAGGTAAAGAACCTACCTCTGACATCTGTCCTAAAACCACCACCCCTTAATTTAACGCTATGTCCCCTCGTGCTAGCTTTCTCCATCCTAGGAAAAAGGCTATCACTGTCCACCCTATCTAAACCTCTAATCATCTTATATGTTTCGATAAGGTCTCCTCTTAGCCCCCTTCTTTCTAACGAAAACAACCTCAAATCCCTCAGCCTCTCTTCATAAGACCTGCCCTCCATACCAGGAAACATCCTGGTAAACCTCCTCTGTACCCTCTCCAATGCCTCCACATCTTTCTTATAATGCGGGGACCAGAACTGCACACAATACTCCAAGTGCAGCTGCACTAGAGTTTTGTAAGTTGCAACATGACGTTGCGGCTCCGAAATTCAATCCCCCTACCAATAAAAGCTAAGACTCCATATGCCTTCTTAACAACCTTATCGACTTGATTGCCAACTTTCAGGGATCTCTGCACATATACACCAAGATCCCTCTGTTCATCAACACTATTAAGAGTCCTACCATTAGCCCTATACTCTAAACATTTGTTATTCCTGCCAAAGTGAATTACCTCACACTTTTCCACATTAAACTCCATTTGCCACCTCTCGGCCCAGCTCTGCAACTTGTACAAGTCTCTCTGCAAACTAGAACACCCCTCTTCACTATCTACCACTCCTCCGACTTTGGTGTCATCCACAAATTTACTAATCCAGTGGTCAGGTAACACAGCATTTAAGTTTGCAATAAGAAAATACAATGAAGAAAACATTCATCAAAGCTCATCTACCTAGTACCATATAATATTAACAAAGAACAATGAACAACACAGCACGGGAAACAGGCCCTTTGGCCCAATGAGCCCACGCCGCCACCTTGACGTTCCCACTTCCACCCATGACCCCTGTCTATGTTTATAGAAATCTGCATTGGAACCAAATTAGCAAGACAATTTAGGGAGAATTTGTTTTGCCAATCAGCCTAAAAGCACATCTTTGGGGTATGGGAGGAAACCGGAGTACCTGGAGAAAACCCACGTTCGCATGGGAAGAGTGCACAAACTCCTATAGATACTGGGCCAAATCCATGTACCTGCACAGCAACAGTGATATTCATTGAGTTGTCATGTTGCCCATTAACTGGCCCAGTATTGCAGCTGCATTTCAAATTTACGGAACTCAAAATCTTTTCCCCTGAGCTTAAATGGTAGGACTCATATTCCCCTAGTTTACAATAGACACAATGTAGAAACTTGAGTCTGGGAGGTAGTGGTCAGGGGAGGTAGGTAGTTGGGGGTGGGAGATTGTGTGGCTAGTTGTCAGAACCAAGGTCAGAAATGATGTATGCCAGGTTTGGCAATCATGATGGTCAGAGATAGGGAATCCCAACTGAGTGTACTAGAAATCTTGGATCAGTGGAGGGAA
This sequence comes from Sphyrna mokarran, assembly GCA_024679065.1. Classification (NCBI taxonomy): domain Eukaryota; kingdom Metazoa; phylum Chordata; class Chondrichthyes; order Carcharhiniformes; family Carcharhinidae; genus Sphyrna; species Sphyrna mokarran. The sequence continues at coordinate 110,314,320 of JAGIQG010000005.1, forward strand.
ATCAAGGGTCAGGGCCAAGAATGAGGGAGAACAAAAGGTTGCAGAATCAGCTGTCATGGGGTAATGGATTGCTGCGGTGATCAGTTCCTCCTAGTTCCACGTTCAATAATGTAACTCCTAGTCTCAGGACAATGTGATCTAGGGCTGGTGGTTTGGGGGTAGAATTCAGGCAACTAAAAGTTTGTTGGGTTTAATGTTTTTTGTTTTTTCCATCTAGTTATACTGATTGCATCCAACATATAACATATTCTCCAATCTGCTAGTGTGCTAGCTTTCCATTTCCTTTATCCTGATAATTATACCAAGGGACACTGGCCTTCCCACAAAAAACATCAGGAAGCTGTATCTCCTAAGCCACTGAAGAGTTTTGTTTCTTAGATATGTATCCCTAAAAACCTTATGAAAACACATTTTGCATTGTTTACATATTTTAGGAAGTCCAAGAGAAGTTTATTTAAGAAATATTATTCAGGACTAATTTGTAAATTAACTCACCGTGCGAATACCCAAGCCACTCAGCATATACACAACATCTTCAGTTGAAACATTTCCAGAAGCACCATTAGCATACGGGCAACCACCTAGCCCAGCAATAGAGCAATCCACTACAGTAATCCCCATCTGTGTAAAAGAACAGAATTTAACGTATATTATTGTTGTATTTTGACTTTATATCTGGCATGATGTTTGTCATCCTGGCAAGAGCAAGCCAGCCCAGAGAAATGTTTTCTGTTGAGAGATAACACTAAATTACTTTAAAAGCATTCAGTAAACCTTGATAGATTGTAAAACCAATTTACTTCATCAGATCAAGGAATAACGAGTTTAAGGTTTATTTATTAGTCACAAGTAGAATTACATTTACTGTGAAAATCCCCTAGGTGCCAGATTCCAGCACCTGTTCAGGTACACCGAGGGAGAATTTAGCATGGCCAAAATACCTAACAAGCACATTTTTCGGACTGTGAGAGGAAACTTGTGCAAACACAGAGAGAATCTGCAAACTCTATACAGACAGTGACCTGAGCTGGGGATTGAACCTGGATCCCTGGTGCTGTGAGCGTCGTGCAAATCGCATAAATAAATAATATATTAGTGATAATTAACCTAAAGGTTAATTTGGGGACAGCCCAGAGCATGCTATACTGTCGTGGAGATGGGTGGAGCTTAGAATGAATCCTCTGGTTTCAACTAATCTGGATGTTAGCTAAGAGATACATATGGCTTGTGGTTTGTAACTCACTTAGAGACAACCAAATTAATCGATAATTAGACAGCCTGCACTTTGATCAGGGAAAAACCCTAATGTCATCACTGACCTCGTGGAAAATGAGTGCGGCATAATCACAGTTTGAATCTTGAGGGAGCAGAAACTGGAAGATTATTGATTTGAAACTAGTAGGAGCATCTACTGTGGGTGCATCCACACTAACCATCAGCAAGAATGATAACGAGGGCGCAAAATATCACAAGAGTCAGGAAACAGAATTCTCATCAGCAAGATTGTGTTTCCCAATTGTCCCAGCTCCTCATCGATGAGGTGATAAGGTTCCTACTCACAAAGAGCGAGAACCTCATGTAATGCATTTTAACGTAATTAATGAGCACCTCACCATATGATCCTCTCTCAATATTTACACCTCGCTGATGTAACATGTCAGCTAGGTTTACAACAGGTTTGTGATGACAGGAAACATTAAAGCAATCCCATCAGAAGTGCCAAGGCAAGTATAGCTCCACAGAGGAGAGGTACATACCCTGGCACAGGTTGGCACTACCAGGTTAGCACAAGTTTGCATTGCCACTTCTTATCAATTCTTTTAAAACCTGTGATAATCTTGAGACTTCTAAATCTCCCCTTAACATTCTTTGATCAAATTGAAACAATCCCACCTTCTTCTAATGGAGTTAAATCTTGCAAACAATTGATGACTACACAGGCTTCAACAAAACATTCAACAGATCAAATTTTGGAAACAAAAAAAAATGCTAATATATAATGTCATTCATGTCCAAATTTGCACTCTGCAACACATATGTGATAAATATGAATTTAGCACAATGTTGCCACCGTTTGTTTTCATAATTCTAATTAATTGGTCAATTATTTAAATGATTTTCACCACCTTAATAACATGCAACTTGCAGATTGAACCAAACTAGAACTGGTCACCTACCATTAAGTCGCGAGTGTTTGCTCGAGGCTTGGAAGGGATTGGGAACTCAATGACATTTTGAATTGATGCATGTGTGATGCTGAAACAGCAGGTGGCAGTGTTAATTAACTGGAAGCTTCATCTTATATGATTCCAAAGTGTTTCTTCTTTTATTTTCATTACATTATGTTCTACTTTTGCAAGATTTTAATAGAAAGTATCACCAACGATGCTACCAGGCAGCACTTGCTTAGTAATAGCCTATTCATGGAGATTCAGTTTGGGTCCCATGAGGAGTACTCAAATCCTGACCTCATTACAACCTTGGGTCACACACATGGACAAAAAGGGCTGAACTCCAGAGGTGAAATTCTATTGAGTGCCCTTGACGTCAAGGCAGCATTTGACTGAGTGTAACATAGAACATAGAACATAGAACATTACAGCACAGAACAGGCCCTTCGGCCCTCGATGTTGCGCCGACCAATATAAAAAGCAATGACCCTCCAAACTAAACCATTCCCTTCTCTTCCATATACCTATCAACTAACCTCTTAAACACCACCAAACTTGGCGCATCTACAACTGCTGCAGGCAGGGCATTCCACTCCCAAACCACCCTTTGGGTAAAGAACCTACCTCTGATATCCGTCCTATAACTATCACCCATTAATTTAAAGCTGTGTCCCCTCGTGCTAGCTTTCTCCATCCTAGGAAAAAGGCTATCACTGTCCACCCTATCTAAACCTCTAATCATCTTATATGTTTCGATCAGGTCCCCTCTTTAGCCTCCTCCTTTCCAACGAAAACAACCTCAAATCCCTCAGCCTCTCCTCATAAGACCTGCCCTCCATACCAGGCAACATCCTGGTAAACCTCCTCTGTACCCTCTCCAATGCCTCCACATCTTTCTTATAATGTGGGACCAGAACTGCACACAATACTCCAAGTGCGGCCGCACTAGAGTTTTGTACAGTCGCAACATGACGTTGCGGCTCCGAAATTCAATCCCCCTACCAATAAAAGCTAAGACTCCATATGCCTTCTTAACAACCTTCTCGACTTGACTGCCTACTTTCAGGGATCTATGCACATACAACCAAGATCCCTCTGTTCATCAAGACTACTAAGAATCCTACCATTAGCCCTATACTCTACACATTTATTATTTCTGCCATAGTGCATTACCTCACACTTTTCCACATTAAACTCCATTTGCCACCTCTCGGCCCAGCTCTGCAAATTGTCCAAGTCCCTCTGCAAACTATAACACCCCTCTTCACTATCTACCACTCCACCGACTTTAGTGTCATCTGCAAATTTACTAATCCATCACTCAATACCCTCATCCAGATCATTTATAAAAATTACAAACAGCAGGGGCCCCAAAACAGACCCCTGAGGTACACCACTTGTCACCGAACTCCAAGATGAATATCTCCCATCAACCACCACCCTCTGTCTTCTATCAAAAACATCAAAAAACTGGAGTCAATGGGAATCAGACGGAAAGTTCTCCGCTGGTTGAAGTCATACCTGGCACAAAAGAAGATAGTTGTGGTGGTTGGAAGTCAACATTCCCAGTTCCAGGACATCACTGCAAACATTCCTCAGGGTAATGTCTGAGGCCCAAGCATCTTCACCTGTTTCATCAATGATCTTCCTTCTATCATAAGGGATGAAGTGGGAATATTCCTTGATGATTGCACAGTTTTCAGCACGATGTGTGTCTCCATGAAATCCATGTCCAAATATGACAAGACTTCAACAATATCCTGGTTTGGGCTGATGAGCGGCAACTAACATTCATGCCACACAGCCAGGCAATGATCATCTCCAACAAAAGACAATCTAACCATTGCTCCTTGACTTTCAACTATTCTGGGCATTACCATTGACCAGAAACTGAACTAGAACTAGTCAACGTGGCTACAAGAGCAGGTTAGAGATTGGGAATTCTGTTTTGAATGACTCATTTCCTGACTCTCCAAAGCCTTTCCACCATCTATAAGGCACAGGTCAGGAATGTCATAGAATGCTCTCCACTTGCCTCGATGAGTGCAGCTCCAGCAACACTCAAGAAGCATAACACCATCCAGGACAAAGCAGCCTGATTGGCATCCCAGCCATTACCATCCGTAAACAATTATGCCCACCACCTCTGACACATTAGCAACAATTTGCACCATAAGGTGCCATCAAAGATCATTACAAAAGAAAGATGTAGTGTGTAATATATTAGCATTAATAAAGGATTTGTCAGCTTTTTTGCATTGGTAAAGTGTTGGAGTGCCACAGGGATCAATGCTTGGAGCCTCAACCTTCTACAATCTACATCAATGATTTGAATGAAGGAATCAAAGGCATGGTAGCTATGTTCGCCGATGACAACAAGATAAACAGGAAAGTAAGTTGTCGAGAAGAGATGGGCAGTCTGCAAAAAGGTGATTTGAATAGATGGGCAAAATTATCGGCAGATAGAACATAGAACACTACAGCACAAACAGGCCGTTCAGCCCACAAGTTGCGCCAATCATATCTATACCTACCAGGCCTTAGAACTATCTGTAACTTCCAATCCCATTAAATCCCATGTACTCATCAAACATTCCAAAGATGAGTGTAATGTATCCAGTTTGACAGGAAGAATAGAAAAACAGTCTACTATTTAAATAAAATTAAAGCATACAGTAACTACAGTGCAGAAGGAGACCATTTGACCCGTTGAGTCTGTACTGACTCTTTGACAAAGCATCTCACCCAGGCTCTATCCCTATAACCCCACATATTTACCCTGATAATTCCCTAAACCTACATTTCTTGAGATACTAAGGGACAATTAACCATGGCCAATCCATCTAATCTGCACACCTTTGAAATGTGGGAGGAAACTGCAGCACCCAGAGGAAATCCACACAGATGTGGGGAGAACATGCAAACTCCACAGAAGTCACACAAGGCTGAAATTGAACCTGGGTCTCTGGCACAGTGAGGCAGCAGTGCTGAACCACTCTGCCACTGTGCCACCCAAATAGATAATGGTTGCAGAACCTGGTTGTCCCAGTACAAATACAAAAATGATGTGGAAGATAAATAGAATGCTAACATTTATTGTAAGGGGATTGGAATATAAAACTAGGGAAGTTTCATTGCAGTTGTACAGGGCCTTGGGAAGACCATACCTGGACTGCTGTCTATAGTTTTGTTCTCCTTATTTGAAAAATATAATTGCATTCGAAGCAGTTCAGAGAAGATTCACTCAACTCATTCTGGGAATAAAGAGTTTATCTTATGAAGAAAGGTTGAATAGGTTGGGGCATACATCCATTGGAGCTTAGAAGAATGAGAGATGATCTTATCAATAAGAACTTGAGGATCTGATCGGGTGGATGCTGAGAGGAAATTTCCATTTGTCGCAGAGAGTCAAACTATGAGATGCTGAAAGAAAAGAGCCTTCCCTTTTAAAATTGGGAAAGGGAGAAAGTTTTTCTCTCAGAATGTTGGGAGTCTGCAGAAGTCTCTTCCCCAGGGAACAGTGGAGACTAGGTCACTGAATTTATTCAAGTTAGACAGTTCTTAAACAAACAAGAGGCTCAAGGAATATGGAGAGTAGACTGGAAAGTGAAATTTAGACCACAACCATATCAGCCATGTCTTATTGAATGGCAGAGCAGGCTCAGAAGGGCCTACTCCTGCTACTGCTTCTTATATTCTTATCTACAAATTGCACTGCAGCAACTCACTAGTGCTCGTTCAATAGCATCTTCCAAAACTACAACGTCTACCATCTAGAAAGACAAGGGCAGCAAACATCCAGGAACCCCACCACTTGGATGATTCCCCCCCCGCCCCCCCCACCTCAATACAATATCTTCATTTGCATGGTATCACTGGTCTTTCACTATATTAGTGAAACTATATTTCACTATATTCACCATTGCAGCAGATTATAAAGGCGGCTCATCAGCACCTTCTCAAGGGCAATTAGTAATGAGCAACAAATATTGATTTGGCCAGGAACCTGTTTGTTTTATTTTAACAGCTTTATCAACTTGTCATGGATCATAGAATCCCTACAGTGCAGAAAGAGGCCATTTAACCCATCAAGCCTGCACCAACAACAATTATACCCTGTACCTTCCATATTTACCCTCTAATCCCCTGATACTAAGCATCAATTTAGCATGGTCAATCAACCTAACCCGCTGTTCTTTGGACTGTAGGAGAAAACCAGAGCATCAGGAGGAAAGCCACGCAGACACCCAAGGCCAGAATTGAAACCAGATTCCTAACACTATGAGGCAACAGTGCTAATTACTTTCAATGATTTGTCAATGTGAATATGCAGGTTTTTCTATTCATGCGTCACCCTTAAAATTATACATTTAAGCTCTATTACCTCTTTTCATTTATCTTTCAAAAATGCATTAATTTCAAACTTTTCTGTTTCTTGTTGCAACTGCCATGTGTTTGCCTATTTCACCAGTCTGTTTATCTCCTCTGACCATCTGCAACTATCATTCCAAGCTTGGGTGTCATCTGCAAACTTTTAAATAATGTTTACCTGTTCCCACATCTAGGTTATTGATATGAGTCAATAAATGCAGCAGTCTTAATTATCCCAGGGAACACCACTGTTACTTGGCTGCTGTCTGAAAAAAGCCATTCACCATTAACTACATTCTGCTTTTTGTTCCTTTGCCAATTCATATCCAGGCTGCCACTTTCCCATTAATTCATGATCTTCAATGTTTGCTAACAAGCCTATTATGTGGTACTTGATTAAATGCTTCTTGAAAGTTCATAAACAGATCAACTACATTACCTTCATTAATTCTCCCCACTATGTAGCTCTCTTCACCAGCTAGAGTGAGCTGGTCTTCTCTATTTATTATCTTCCAGTGCTGAACACTGCATTTTCTAGGGATCATGGACAGAAATGTACCTAATACCAAAAAGCTTTAAAGATATTTTCATAAAATCCATATATTGTAGAAGGAGACCATTTGACCTGTTGAGACTGTACTGCCAACAATTCCACCCAAGCCCTATTCCCATAACTACATATATTTATCTTGTTAATTCCCCTGATATGAAGGTCAGGATGCTCTAGGTCAAAACATAGCCATTCAATCGAACCTAATCTTTGGACTGTTAGAATTTGGAGCACCAGTGAAGGCACGGGGAGAATGTGTAAACTCCAGTCAGACAGTGACCCATAACTGGAATTGAACCCGGGTTCCTGACGCTGTGAGGCAGCAGTGCTAACTACTATGCCACCATGATGGAATATTTTCCTAATGTGCATAGATAAAATTAAAGTATCGATATTGACAAAGGTGATTCAGTAACAAAAGAAAGAGATCACTAGTCAAGCTACCCTTGTTTAAATATAATTGATTGGGTGTTTGTGGCATTACAATTGACCAGGGAAAGAAAAGGTTACCATAAATCCATTCACTGACATTTTTGCACAGACAAATATCTCAACACAATTCTCAACCTACATGTCAAGAAATGAGAAAATGCTCAGAATTTCAGATAGCTTGTCAAACTCATAATAAGATTTAACTTTGTAGAGGATGAGCTAATATTTCTTTCACTAATGCATTCTTGAATACAGACACCTCAACAGGGGAAAACACCTCATTGTCAAAGCAATACTTCTTCACACATCAGAGTTATTCTACCCTTCACTGTTATTTGCAGAGATGACACTGCAAGATATCATGGACAGGGCTTTCACAATCTTATGCCTGCAGTCTGTGACTGCTGCCCTAGCTCAAAGGGCACATAATAAATTTGTAAAATACACTTAATACTCACATGATGTTACAATATTTGCTTTTCTGTTATTCCCTATTCTGTCATAAGTATTTACAAATAAACCAATCTTACCATGAGTAAAACGCAAAATACTGCAGATGCTGCAAGTGTAAAACAAAATAGCAAATGCTTGAAATACTCATCAGATCAGGCAGCATCTTTGGATAGGTAAACCGACTTAACATTTCAGGTTGATGATCTAGTGTCAGAGTCTTGGTCCTTGATTCAATGGAGTTGTCACCAGAATGCAAATGCCAATAGATACTGATTCGTGCTAAAATGTCATTGAAACTGAATCAGAAACTGGGACTACATACAGACCCCTACATATGTTAAGGTCCTGGAGAGGTATCATCAACATTGTCTGGTTTCTTGGCATCAGCTGGGATGACAGATGTACTAACATCAGTGCCCTTGAAGGAGCCAAAAGCACCAGCATCGAGACCATGGTCATTCAAAACCAACTTTGTTGGGCTGGCCGTGTGTTTTGGATACCAGAGTCCTGACTGCCAAAGCAAATCTCTTCTGCTCATCTCAAGGAAAGCTCCCAAAAAGAGGAGGACAACAGAAGCACTTCAAAGGCACTGTGAAGGCATACGTCAAGAAATGCAACAGACATTTTAATGCCTAGGAGACCTTTGCTCAGAAGAGACCTATTGGAGGAACCTCCTGATTGAAGAGACACAAACTTTCAAGGACATCTGATGACAAGAGGAGGCCCAGAAAAGGAGCTTGAAAAAGGAGTTCCAATGATCTAGAGTCCAAGAATCAAATCCACCTCCCAGAAATAGCTACCAATTGTGCGGTTGAAGATGTATCTCTAGGATCAGGCCATGCAAATACCCACAGAACACATAACTACTAATAATTAACACTTGAGTTTCTGAGGTGGACAATTATACTTGTTAGTGAGTGACCGCTGAAGAAGAAGAAGATATTTTTTAGATTAATTGGATGAATCAATCACAATGAACAATTCAGAAAAGATTACTGGAACTATAAGAATGATGTTGCTCTGGGTAGACGCACTGGGTTGTATGATGTTTACCATATACTTGTATCTTACACTGTGCTATTTGCTAATGTCACCAGATCAGCCTGGGATCCCATTTTGATCCCTTCATAATGATAAGTGATAGAATGAATGCTGGATGAAGGAAGGGTTATGATGTATCCCTCCACTTAAAGTGAGTTATGAACACTTAAGGTAATTAATCTCTTACAGAGAGAGCCTGGCAGCTTCTCATTGGTTTGCAAGACTTGGGGAAGGGCAGCCCTTTTTCTGGGCATTCAATGGCACATAGAGGGACCCTGTAGTGCCAATGGGTGCCCCATGCTTATAGTACCAGTGGAGGGTGCTCCCCCAATTCCCAGGCCAACCTGCCTGTTCCCAGCATGGCACATATAAATGGAGACCCATTCGCCTTCTATCTGCAGTGGCCACTTCTATTAGAATGATTTTGTTGGCTGTCACCAGTAAAATATTGTCCAGGGTCCTATACCTACCTACACCAAGTCAGGTTTGTCTTCTCAGGCCCTCCAATGGGGACAACTTAGCTGTTGAGAAAATTTCAATTTTTGTTTCAGGAAGGTCAGCAAGTTAAATATGCTTACATTTTGCTGAATTTACAAGGCTTCTTTATAATATGCCCAACAACATATCACTGTAAGAATCATTGGTGGTGGTAGAGGTGAAGTCATTGGGGTCGTTTAAGAGACTTCTGGATGAGTACATAGTACATAGAACACTACAGCACAAACAGGCCCTTCAGCCCACAAGTTGCGCCGATCACATCTACCAATCCACAGACCTATCTATAACCCCCTATCCTATTCTTTTCCATATACTCGTCCAGAAGTCTCTTAAAAGACCCCAGTGAGTTTGCCTCAACAACCTCCGACGGCAGTCGGTTCCATTCACTCACCACCCTCTGAGTGAAAAAACCTACCCCTGACATCTCCTTTGTATTTGGGATTTAATGGGATTGAGAGTTATAGACAGGCCTGGTAAGTATGGATATGATCGGTGCAACTTGTGGGCTGAAGGGCCTGTTTGTGCTGTAGTGTTCTATGTTCTATAATCCTACAGTGCAGAAAGAGGCCCTTCAGTCCATTGAGTCTGCATCAACCATAATCCCACCCAGGCCCTACCCCCATATCCCTTACATTTACCCGCTAATCCCTCTAACCTACACATCTCAGGACTCTAAGGGACAATTTTAGCACGGCCGATCAACCCTAACCTGCACTGTGGGAGGAAACCAGAGCACCCAGAGGAAACCCACGCAGACACGAGGAGAATGTGCAAACTACACACAGACAGTGACCTGAGCTGGAAATCAAACCCAAGTCCCTGGAGCTGTGAAGAGCAGTGCTAACCACTGTGCTACCATGCCATAAACTTGGTGGAGTTTGATAATAGGAGAATTCATAGCACTGTGACAACTGTTTCCAATATATTAGCATGCCCTTGTAGGGCAATATGAGCTTCTGCCCTTCCGATGTATTTGTCAAGTGGTCCGTTAAATGTGGGAAGCAACAAAATCAAATGCAGTGCTCAAAGTGCCAGTATGTTGCATGTTCACAGAATCATTTAAGATGGTGCTAAAATAAAATCAGAAAGTTCTGGAAAATCTCAGCAGGTCTGGCAGTATCTGTGGAGAGTGAAGGAGAGTTAACGTCTCAAGCCTAATATGACTCTTCTTCACAAAGTGGTGCTGAGTTCAACAGTTGGCTGATATGCATCTAATTTCATATTCTTCACTCTCACAGATGTTCCTTTCTTAAATGGCTGCACAACAGAAAAAGGCTCACTGCACCCATTGACTCATCACAAAAGCATTTTAAACATTCTGGGTTTATACCTCAAGGACGGATTGCAGGAAGATAAGGATCAAGATCTCCCCAAATTATGAGGCTATTAGGAGAGATTTGTAATTATGAGGCTATTAGGAGAGATTTAGGATGCATAGGGTGGAGCAGGAAATTGCAGGGGCTGGGGACATCTGAAATGTGGAGCATATTTAAGGAACAGCTTCTGCATGTCCTTAATGAACATGTACCTGCCAGGCAGGGAGGAAGTGGTCGAGTGAGGGAACCATGTTGTACTAGGGAAGTTGAATCTCTGGTGAAGAGGAAGAAGGAGGCTTATATAATGATGAGACGTGAAGGCTCAGTTAGGGCAATAGAGAGCTATAAATCAGCCAGGAAGGAGCGAAAGAGGGAGTTGAGAAGAGCTAGAAGAGGACATGAGAAGACTTTGGCGGATAGGATTAAGGAGAATCCTAAAGCTTTTTACAGTTATATAAATAATAAAAGATTGGTTAGGGCAAGATTAGGGCCAGTCAGAAATAGCAGTGGGAAGTTGTGCGTGGAGCCTGAGGAGATAGGAGAGACACTGAATGAGTATTTTTCGTCAGTATTCACGCAGGAGAAAGACAGTGTTGTCGGGGAGAATACTGCGATACCAGGTTGTAGACTGGGTAGGATTGAGGTTCATAAGGAGGAGGTGTTAGCGAATCTTGAGGGTATGAAAATTGATAAGTCCCCTGGGCCAGATGGGATTTACCTTTGGATTCTCTGGGAGGCTAGAGAGGAGATTGCAGAGCCTTTGGCTTTGATCTTCATGTCGTCGTTAGCTACAGGTATAGTGCCGGAAGACTGGAGGATGGCAAATGTTGTCCCTCTTTTCAAAAAAGGGAGTAGGGACCATCCTAGAAATTATAGACCGGTGAGCCTGACTTCTGTTGTGGGCAAGGTCTTGGAAAGAATTATAAGGGATAGGATTTATAAGCATCTAGAGAGGAATAAATTGATTAGGAATAGTCAGCACGGTTTTGTGAAGGATAGGTCGTGCCTCACAAACCTTATTGAGTTTTTTGAGGAGGTGACCAAAGAGGTAGATAAGGGTAATGCAGTTGATGTAGTGTATATGGATTTTAGCAAAGCGTTTGATAAGGTTCCCCATGGTAGGCTACTGCAGAAAGTGCAGATGCATGGGATTGAAGGTGAGTTAGCAGTTTGGATTAGGAATTGGCTAGCTGATGGAAGACAGAGGGTGGTGGTTGATGGGAAATATTCAACCTGGAGTGCAGTTACAAGTGGTGTACCTCAAGGATCTGTTTTAGGGCCACTGCTGTTTGTCATTTTTATAAATAGAACATAGAATGTAGAACACTACAGCACAAACAGGCCCTTCGGCCCACAAGTTGTGCATCCCCTCTGTACTTGCTTCCCTGCACCTTAAATCTGTGCCCTCTCGTCGCGACCATTTCAGTCCTGGGAAATAGTCTCTGAGAGTCCACCCTATCTATTCCTCTCAACATCTTGTAAACTTCTATCAGGTCACCTCTCAACTTTCGTCGCTCCAGGGAGAACAGTCCCAGCTCCCTCAACCTGTCTTCATAAGGCATGCCTCCCAATCCAGGCAACGTCCTTGTAAATCTCCTCTGCACCCTTTCAATAGCTTCCATGTCCTTCCTATAGTGAGGCGACCAGAACTGCACACAGTACTCCAAGTGTTGTCTGACAAGGGTCCTATAAAGCTGCAGCATTACCTCCTGACTCCTGAACTCAATCCCTCGATGAATGAAGGACAGTACACCGTAAGCTTTCTTAACCATATCCTCCACCTGGGAGGCCGATTTGAGAGTCTTATGGACCCGGACCCCAAGATCCCTCTGCTCTTCCACACAACTAAGACTCCTACCTTTGATAGTGTACTCATTCATCCCATTGGATCTGCCAAAATGGACCACAACACATTTATCCACGTTGAAGTCCATCTGCCACTTCTCCACCCAGTCTTGCATCCTGTCGATGTCATGCTGCAACTTTTGACATCCCTCCAGACCATCCACAACACCACCGACCTTCATGTCATCAGCGAACTTACTCACCCATCCCTCCACTTCCTCATCCAGGTCATTTATGAAAATGACAAACAGCAAGGGTCCTAGAACAGATCCCTGGGGCACTCCACTGGTGACCGACCTCCATGCAGAAAAAGAGCCATCCACAACCACCCTCTGCCTTCTGCAGGCAAGCCAGTTCTGGATCCACAAGGCCAAAGCCCCTTGGATCCCATGGCCTCTCACCTTCTCAAGAAGTCTTGCATGTGGGACCTTGTCAAATGCCTTGCTGAAGTCCATGTACACCACGTCCACTGCTCTTCCTTCGTCAATGTGTTCAGTCACATTTTCGAAGAACTCAATTAAGCTCGTAAGGCACGACCTGCCTTTTACAAAACCATGCTGACTATTTCTAATCAACCTAAACTTCTCCAAATGCTCATAAATCTTGTCCCTCAGAAGCCTCTCCATCAGCTTACCAACCACTGAGGTCAGACTCACCGGTCGGTAATTTCCAGGACTATCCCTGTTCCCTTTCTTGAAAATAGGGACCACATCCGCAATCCTCCAATCCTCCGGAACCTCTCCCGTCTCCATCGACGACGCAAAGATCATCGCCAGGGGCTCTGCAATGACATCCCTCACCTCCCACAATAACCTGGGGTACATCCCATCTGGTCCCGGACAATTGTCTATCTTGATAGCATTTAAAAGTTCTAACACATCCGCTTCCTTAATATCTACATACTCAATCTTTTCAGTCTGCCGCAAACTTGTAGTGCATCCTCCCAGATCACTTTCCACCGTGAATACTGAGGCAAAGTACTCATTAAGCACCTCTGCCATTTCTTCCGGTTCCATACAGACTTTTCCCCCTTCACCTTTTATAGGTCCTATCCCTTCTCTTCTCATCCTTTTACTTTTCACATATTTGTAGAAGGCCTTGGGATTCTCCTTAATCCTACCAGCCAAGACCTTCTCATGACCCCTTCTGGCTCTCCTAATTTCCTTTTTAAGCCCTCTTCTATAAGCCTTATACTTCTCTAGATCCCCAACATCTCCTAGCTCTTTGAACCTTTTATACACCTTTCTTTTCTTCCTGATTATGTTCACCACAGCCTTCAAGCACCATGGTTCCTGCGTCCTACCAAAACCTCCTTGTCTCACCGGAACGTTGTCGTGCAAAGCTCCAGACAAGCATTCCTTGAATATCTGCCACCTTCCTTCTGTGCTTTTCCCCAAGAACACCTCCTTCCAGTTTATTCACCCCAACATCTGCCTGATGTCTTCATATTTCCCCTTATTCCAGACAAACACCTTCCTAGCCTGCCTGATCCTATCCTTTTCCAATGCAAGGGTGAAGGAGATAGAATTATGATCTCCATCCCCAAGATGCTCTCCTACCGAGAGATCCATCACCTGTCCTGGTTCATTAGCTTGTACCAGGTCCAGTACAGCCTCTCTTCTCGTAGGCTTGTCCACGTGCTGTGTCAGGAAACCCTCCTGAACACACCTAACAAACTCCTCCCCATCCAAACCCCTTACCCTTGGGGTATTCCAGTCGATGTTTGGGAAATTGAAGTCTCCCATCACAACAACTCTGTTATTTCTACATCTCTCCAGTATCTGTTTCCCTATCTGCACCTCAACTTCCCTGTCACTATTGGGCGGCCTATAGAATACACCCAGCAACGTCACCGACCCTTTGCTATTCCTAACTTCCACCCACAGAGACTCCATAGACATTCCCTCCTCGGTATCCACCTTCTCCACAGCCATGACACTGTCCCTGATCAACAGTGCCACTCCACCACCTCTTTTGCCTCCCTCCCTGTCCTTCCTGAAGGATCTGAATCCTGGGACCTGTAGTACCCAGTCCTGTCCCTGAGACATCCAAGTCTCTGTAATGGCCACCACATCACAATCCCAAGCAGCAATCCACGCCCTAAGTTCATCCACCTTATTTACTACACTCCTGGCATTAAAATAGACACAGCTCAGTCCCTCAGACTGGACATTTCCCTTCTCCCCCACTCGTCTAACCTGCCTCTCATCCTGCCTAGAGTCCTTCCCTACCTGGGAGCTAACTTCCTTGCTCCCAGTCTCCACATCACTATTCCCTCCCCCTAACCTTTCTAGTTTAAAGTCCCCCCAGTAGCCCTAGCCAGTCTTCCTGCCAAGATATTAATCCCCCTGGGATTCAGGTGCCACCCGTCTTTGCTGTACAGGTCACACCTGTCCCTAAAGAGGTCCCAATGATCCAGGAACCGGAATCCCTGCCCCCTGCTCCAGTCCCTCAGCCACGTATTCAACCTCCACCTCATACTATTCCTGCTCTCACTCTCCTGAGGCGCAGGCAGCAATCCTGAGATTACTACCTTCGCTTTCCTCTCTCTCAGCTGCCTACCCAGTTCCCTATAATCCCTTTTCATGTCCACTTCCCTCTTCCTGCCTATGTCAGTAGTACCTATATGTACTACAACTTCCAGTTCCTCACCCTCCCCTTTCAGGATGTCTGGAACACGTCCAGAGACATCCCGAATCCCAGCTCCAGGGAGACATACCACCATCCGCGACTCCCATCTGCGTCCACAAAAACGCCTGTCCGCCCCCCTCACTAGGGAGTCCCCTATAAGCACTGCCTTTTTGCTCTGTTTTTTAGGTTTTTGTTTTTGTTCAGCTCCAGGGAGCTGGCCACCGCTGCCTCCCTTGGATGAGCTGTCCCCCACAGTAGTACTCAGGCAAGAGTACTTATTTTGAAGGGGGACATCCACCGGTGTACTTTCCATCACCTGAGGTTTCCCCTTCCTAATAGTTACCCATGTGCCTTCTCCCCTTTGCCCTGGTGTGACTACTTGTCTGTAGCTCCTATCAATAATCTCCTCATTCTCCCTAATGAGTCGAAGGTCCTCAAGCTGCATTTTCAGTTCTTTTACCTGGTCCCGTAGGGATTGCAGCTCCACACAGCGATCACAGGTATGGACATCTGGGAGACCAGGAGCCTCCAAGACCTCCCACATGTTACACTGGCAACAATATGCTGGCCTCACACCCATGCTTGCCCCTTTTTAGTAACCCAGAGAAAAAAAGTAAGAAAGATTAAAACTTACCTTGCCTCCCCTTTTTGCTTAGGCTCTGTGAGCTAAGGACCTCACAGCTCACACAAAAACAAACTTACCTGCTCCTTCTCAGAGCTCTCCTCTCTCTCTCTCTTTTTTAGTTTAGAGGAGGAGTGGGGGTTGGGATACTCTACTTGTGTAGAGTATCGGGATTCCACATCACCCCAATTTATAGTGAGGTCGAAAAAAAAACTACACTACCCAAGGTGCTTTGCAACACCTTCCGGGTTTAAAAGTTTAAAAAGTTTAAAAAAAAACTAGTAAAATTTAGACTTAAAAATCGCTCTACTCACTCACAAGCTCTGCACTCACAAATCGCTGCCTCTCCACAGTGCTCCCAAGGAACAATTAGCCTTAAATGACCTAGATGAGGGTGTAGAAGGTTGGATTAGTAAATTTACCGACGATACCAAAGTGGGGGGAGTTGTAGACAGCGAGGATGGATGTTACAGTTTGCAGAGGGACATAGATAGGTTGCAGAGCTGGGCCGTGAGGTGGCAAATGGAATTCAATACGGATAAGTGTGAGGTGATTCACTTTGGTAGGAATAACAGGCATATGAAATATAGGGCTAATGGAAGGACCTTAATAGTGTTGTCGAGCAGAGGGATCTTGGGGTACAAGTACATAGCTCTTTGAAAGTTGGCACCCAGGTTGATAAAGTTGTTAAGAAGGCGTACGGTGTGTTAGCTTTTATTGGTAGAGGGATTGAATTTAGGAGCCGTGAGGTTATGTTACAACTGTACAAAACTCTGGTGCGGCCGCACTTGGAGTATTGCGTACAGTTCTGGTCGCCGCATTATAAGAAAGATGTGGAAGCATTGGAAAGGGTGCAGAGGAGGTTTACCAGGATGTTGCCTGGTATGGTGGGAAGGCCTTATGAGGAAAGGCTGAGGGACCTGAGGTTATTTTCATTAGAGAGAAGAAGGTTATGCGGTGACCTAATTGAGGCATATAAGGTGATCAAGGGATTGGATAGGGTGGATAGTGAGAGCCTTTTTCCTCGGATGGTGATGACCAACACGAGGGGACATAACTTTAAATTAAGAGATGGTAGTTATAGGACGGATGTCAGAGGCAGGTTCTTTACACAGAGGGTGGTGAGGGCGTGGAATGCCCTGCCTGCAGCAGTTGTGGACTCACCTACTTTGGGGGCATTCAAATGGTCGGTGGATAGGCATATGGATGATATTGGAATAGTTTAGGTTAGAGGGTCCACTGGCCGGCGCAACATCGAGGGCCGAAGGGCCTGTACTGCGCTGTAATGTTCTATGTTCTAAACCTGTGGTTAATTTTAGGATCTTTTAATTGCTCACTCATCCACATACACTGCTGTAGCATAGCACACTGAATGTCATGCTAAATAATCTCAGTTGCAATAAGTATTTTGCTGCTGGAGTTCGAAAATAAGTTCTTTTAATCAATAAGAGGAGACAAGTGCATGTATGTAATGAGAATAAAGGCACGAATACTTCAGTATTTTTTTTCTGTAAGTTACCCTTACCAGATTTAAGAACCTTCTGACCATTTTTCCACGGGAATTGGAAGCAGAAATTACTTTTAAGCATTTGTTTTAGGGTGAAATATATTTACTCAGACTTGTTGTTAAGCTGTAAGTTTCAGGCATTTGAAGAATGTTTATTAAAGCCAAATGATCCTGTTACCTAGGATGATCAGGAACATAGGAGAATGAGTATCTTGTCCTGAGGATTTCCAATAATTATTCAAAACCTGGGGAGACAGAATGTTCCTCTTTGTTGAACCTTGCATGATGCCGTAGTATAGGTTTTGATTAGCAGTTTGTCTGATCTATCCTAATGAGAGGATAGAGTCAGCAACACAGCTCCAACTTTATTTGAAAACTGGAAATAGTAGCAATGGTCACCACAGCTACATCACAGACCTTAGACCCTGTGAGGTAGTAGCATAGTGGGCTAGTAATCAGAGAGAAGAAGGTTACACGGTGACCTAATTGAGGCGTATAAGATGATCAAAGGACTGGATAGGGTGGATAGTGAGAGCCTTTTTCCTCGGATGGTGATGACCAACACGAGGGGACATAACTTTAAATTAAGAGGTGGTAGTTATAGGACGGATGTCAGAGGCAGGTTCTTTACACAGAGGGTGGTGAGGGCGTGGAATGCCCTGCCTGCAGCAGTTGTGGACTCGCCTACTTTGGGGGCATTCAAATGGTCGGTGGATAGGCATATGGATGATATTGGAATAGTTTAGGTTAGAGGGTCCACTGGCCGGCGCAACATTGAGGGCCGAAGGGCCTGTACTGCGCTGTAATGTTCTATGTTCTACGTTCTATGTAATCCTGAAGCCCAGATTATTACCCTAAAGCCAATAATAGCTCAAATCCTACCTTAGTAGCTATGGAAATCAAAATCCAATTAATTGATAAGTTAATTAATAAGGGCAAAAGGATCATTTAGATCCAAAATGTTAGTTCTGTTTCTATCCACAGATGCTGGCAGACCTGATGGACCTAATTTTACCATCAAGTTGTGCACGTTTCCAGGCGCGAAAACTTGGTAAAGTCAGGCGTGAGTTGAGAAGCGCAATTTGCACCTGCCACTGCGCTTGCTGCCCCTTTACCAAGGCCCAAAAATGGCCGTGTTCAGGACCAAGCTCGGCACAGGCATTTAAATGCATTCAAATGCATTTAGATGGAATTAATGGGGTATACACTGTACTTTACCAGCACTTCCCCCTTTACCATTGCATTCACCTATCTGGGATCAGCACAAAACAGACATGCTCCATCAGTTTCTGATTCAGGCGCTCCATCAGTGAGAGTTAGTGAGGAGGTAAGTGCGCAGTGTCCGAAGGCACTCTGCTGCTCCTCAAGGGTGTCCTTTGGTTGCAGCCATTTTCTTTCTCAGGTCGGTGGCGGTTCTGCGAGTGCATGGGTGGGGTGGGGGGTGCTGTTGCTCAGCAGAGTCTCTGATCTCTGACTTGCATGGATCTCAGCACTGACTTTGGGTCTTGCGGTGCTACAGGGTCCTAGTGCATTCAGCACACTTCCAGCTGAAGGATATGCACTGAGTCCTTGCAAATTGCAAGGCTGCAGCCTCATGACTTTGCAAGAAGCTGTGATTGTTGGGAGCATGTAGTTGGGGAAATTGCTGGGGTGCTATGATTGAGGGAAGTGTGTGGCTGGGAGAATAGGAGGGCTGTAATTGTAGAGAGCATGTAGCTGGGAGAATTGGGGAGGCTGTGACTCTTGGTGTGTTGAGGCAAGAAGCATTCCTTAACCTCTACGTGTGTTCCTCTCCATCTCCCTCCCTCCCTCCCTCTTTAGAATGACAAGGTGGCTTTTGCGATGTAACCAATCGATCTTATGGCTCTTTTGGTTGCTGCTGGAGCTGAGAAAGAGGAGCTGGAGGAAGAATTGTGGGTACAGGAAGTCCAGGCCATAACACTTGCAGGATTAAAGGGAGACAACCGTGAAGCAGGACGTGGCCACCATTCATCCAGGGGGCACACAGGAAAAGGAGGGAGGGGAAACCCCACCAGTTCCATGCACGAGTGTCATTTGAACAGATTTTGGACACTGTGTGCCGTCGACATCTCTGCCTCCGAAAGAAGACAAAGGAGACCTGTGTAACCTTTTCCTGCAGGGCCTGGCACCGATTTCTATAGCACCGAGATTTTTGTGGTATCTCCCAGTCAGCTGTGCACTCTTGTGTCAATAGGTCATAGAAGACCTATATGCCCAAACTGGGCAATATATCAAATTTAACCTGGACCAGGCCCATTAGGAAGTCAGGGCTGCAGGGTTCGCAGCCACTGCAGGGATGCCTAACATGATGTAGAGATGCCGGCGTTGGACTCAGTAAAGTTTTACAACACCAATTTTAAATCCAACCAATTTATTTGATAGTAAATTCGCAAGCTTTCGACTTTACAGCCTTCGTCAGGCAAATGCAGTGTTCTGGTCTGCAATAGCACTCGTATCAACACAGACAGTTACAGATTGCTGATTAGAATGCGAATCCTTACATCTAACCTGCTATTCAAGTGTTAAAGTGGCTAACAATGTGTGTGAAGGGAATCCTGAGCATTGGTCAGAGAATTGTGTATTTTCTCCAGACAGCACAGTAAGTGAGGTTTTTTGCTCACTTTAATACGTTGCACTTAAGACCTAATACGTTGTCAGAAAGGATGTCCCGAAGCATGGTACATTGGGGAGACCATGCAGACACTACGACAGCGGATGAATGAGCATCGCTCAACAATCACCAGGCAAAACAGTTCCCTTCCTGTGGGCGAACACTTCAGCAGTCATGGGCATTCGGCCTCCGACCTGCGGGTAAATGTTCTTCAAGGGGGCTTTCGTGATACACGACAGCGCAGAGTCGCTGAACAGAGACTGATAGCCAAGCTCCGCACACATGAGGACGGTCTTAACAGGGATCTTGGCTTCATGACACACTATCTGTAACCCCCGTAACTTGCCTGGGTTAGCAAAAAAACCTCACTTACTGTGCTGTCTGGAGAAAATACACAATTCTCTAACCAATGCTCAGGATTCCCTTCACACACATTGTTAGCCACTTTAACACTTGAATAGCAGGTTAGATGTAAGGATTCGCATTCTAATCAGCAATCTGTAACTGTCTGTGTGGATACGAGTGCTATTGCAGACCAGAACACTGCATTTGCCTGACGAAGGCTATAAAGTCGAAAGCTCGTGAATTTACTATCAAATAAATTGGTTGGATTTAAAATTGGTGTTGTAAAACTTTACTGGGATGCCTAACATACAGGGGGCCATCGACTGCACACATGTTGCCCTCAAGGTCTCCCTCCAGAATCTGTGGAGATTCATCAACAAGTGGTGTTGAGGATGGGAAGGAATTGTTCATGGGGTCTGAGGAGCCAATGGCTTCCTTTTCTCAGTGAGGGAAAGGCATTGAGGGGCCTCCCCAATTGCCATCAACATAAAGCATCCCTCCAGTGATTTAATAGCAATAAAGTGTTTAAATAAGATATTCTAACATATTGAGCAGAAAAGGTGCCTAAGTATCTTTTTAACTAGTGCAAACCTTCACCTGTGCCATCTCAGTGCAACTATAACTTCCTAACCCTATGTGGCCTACCGTTAGATCTCAGTGACTCCCCAGAATGTATACCGGGATTGGAGAGGCCAGCAGCCTACCATGCCCCATTGCCCCATGGCCTGTGATGCACATGGTGAGCATCCTCTGAAGACCCTGGATCTTGAGGGCCTTGGTCTGTTTCCAGGTGTTTGCAATGTTTTCATGACACCTTCTTCATCCCGCTGCCTTTGAGATGCCCGGTGTCAGGAAGGAGGAGGTAGTCAGAAGGTGTAGCCCAGTCTCCTGGCTGGAAGGTCCAGGTGGGGCTTGAGCCCTTCCTCCTCATTTCGGGTTCCTGTGGGCTTCTGGGTCACTCCATGGGACAGTGGTGCTTCTTCAGTGAGCTCCAGCATTACCTGGCACTGCCAATCCTGGAGGACCACCTATGTCCTACTCATGATGGCTGAGCCCTCTGCGATGGCCACTTGAGTTGTGTGTGTGTGTGTGGGGGGGGGTCACCTCTCAATGGCCGCAGCAAGTGCCCATCTGAGGTTGTGTTGCATTCTGCAAACTCTCAGCTATGACCCTCTGGGACTGGGCCATTTTCTCATGCGCTGCTGCCATTGCTTGCTGTGTCTCAGCGCTGTGCCGCTGGGTCTCCTGCAAGCTCTTGAGCCTCTCAGCCATGGGCTGCTGAGAAGCCAGTTTGTGTGACTCGGCCATCGCTTGGACTCTGCCACTCATGAGGAGGATCCCCTGCCCCTCATCAAAGAAACCATCCTTGCACTGTTGGCCTGAGAAGCACACAAGACAGGCAATAGCTAGTCTCGCAGTTGGCCCAGTGTGGCCATCAGCCCCTCCTGCATTCACCGGCTCTGTTGCTTCATTTCCAGCAGCTGAGAGAGAAGTGGCCCAGCATGTAGCCTGGGGCCAGCTGAGTCTTCGCCTCTGGGAGGCCCCCGCATGCCAGAGATTTGGGACATTTCCTCCTGCACCTGCTGTACATTACCAGGTGTGTCGTGCTCACCAGAAAGTGAACCCGTAGCCTCGTCCCTAACTGGACCCACCAGCGTGTCAGTATCTGAGATGGTGAGTTGCGAGATGGAAGCTGATGCCAAAACTGTGCCACCCTTGTAAGTCCCTTCACCTTATCCTCCAAGGATTCGTCCGAGCTGTCTGGACCAGAATGGGGAGGAGCTACAGTATGGACCTGGAGTCTAGAAGGCCCCAGGGTGTCCAGATCTGTCCTTGCAATAAAGGACACAAGGTTAAGAGCAAGAGAGGGAGAGGAATCCGGTGTGCCAAACACGTGATTCACATTTCTCCATTGAATACAGAACAAAGAGGTTTTGGGGGTGGGGGGGGAGTTAATATCACAGACAAACACACACGCGCGTACACACACACCCTTCAACCTCAACAGTGTCCAGTACTAACGGTGGAGTTACTAAGATTGTTGAGCTGTCAGTGCTCTGATTGGGTTGCGACATCTTGAGGCACAGGCTGCTGCCCCTATTAGTTAATTGGCCACTACATTCCAGATCCAGATCCTGTCCGCTCAATGTAGGGTTGTCTCCGAAGTGGCATTTCAACCAATATGGCAGAATCTTGCTAAGTACTAAGTTTTGCATGGTAACTAAAATTGATCAGTGTAAACTGTCAATGGACAAAATACTCTGCGTGTAATTCCAGACTTTTATGTGGCTATTTGTCAAAAATCAATGCATACGAACTCAGAGCAAGAACAATTTCACCTAGACAGATGAACTGAGAGCCTGGATTGAATTATGATGTTATGGCAATTATGGACACATGGTTAAAGGAGGGGCAAGACTGGCAGCTTAACACTCTAGGATATTGTTGCTTTAGACAGGACAGATAGAACATAGAATAAATAGATAGATGGGGAAACAAAAGAGATGGGGGAGTTGCATTGCTGATTAGAGGGTACACCATAACTGTATTGAGGGAGGGATCTTGCACTGAGGTGGAGCTCAGAAATAGGAAGGGGGAAATCACAATGTTGGAGTATATTTGTCAGGCTTCCGAATAGCCCACAGGAGCCAGAGGAGTAGTTACGTAGTCAGATACGGAAAAAACGGTGAAAAAAGCAAGATAGTTGTAGTGGGTGACTTTAACTTCCTCCATATTGACTGGGACTCCCTTACATCACTCCCTTACAGTCAGGGGTTCAGATGGAGAGCAATTTGTTAGATGTGACAAGTGGGCTTTTTGACACAGTACGTTGACAATCCAACCAGGGAGGGAGCCGTCTTAGACTTGGTATTGGGGAACGAGCTGGGCCGAGTGATTGCTGTTTCAGTGGGGAAGTATTTTGGGTTTAGCAACCATAATTCTATAAGATTTTGAGTAATCATGCATAAGAACAAGAATGGCTCTTAGGTGAGGATTGGGTGATAGCCAATTGCATGCAAACATAAAAGAACTGGAGAATGGGAATCGGGAGCAGCTATTTGAGGCAAATCCATGTTTGGCATGTGGGAAGCTTTTAAGGGCCAGTTAATTGAAGTGCAGGACAGGAATGTCTCCAAAAAATGAAGGATAGAAATGGCAGGATTTGGGAACCACGGAGACAAGAAAAATTGTTAGCTTAGTCAAATGGAAAAAGGAAGCATACGATAGGGGTCAGCCTTTAAAAATTGATAAAACCATTCAGGTGTATAGTGAAAGTAATAAGAAACTTAAACACAGAATTAGGAAGGCCAAAAGGGGCCATGAAATGTCTTTAACAAATAGAGTCAAGCAGAATCCCAAGGCTCTTTTTGCACATATTAGGAACGCAAAGGGAGCAAGAGAAAGAATAGGCCTACTCAAGGACATTGGGGTGAAGTTATGCGTGGAACCACAGGAAATGGGTGAGATCCGCAATGAGTATTGTGTATCGGTATTCACCAAGGAGGACATGGTGAATGTTGAGGTCAGGGATAGGTATGTGGACGTTCCAGAGAATGTCCACATAACAAAGGAGGAAGCGTTGAGTATCCTCAATTGCAATAAGGTAGACAAGTCCCCAGGATCAGATGAAATATATCCCAGGTTACTGTGGGAGGCAAGGGGAGAAATAGCTGGAGCCTTAAAGTTCCGAAGGACTGGAGAATAGCCAATGTTATTCCCTTGTTTAAGAAAAGAAACATGGATTATCTAGGGAGCCATAAGCCAGTGAGCCTGGCATCAGTGATGGGGAAGCTTTTGGAGAAGATACTGAGGAACAGAATATATGCACATTTGGAAGAAGGTTAGTGACAGGCAGCATGGTTTTGTATGAGGAAGGCCATGTCTCACAAGCTTGATTACATTTTTTGAAGTGGTGACAAAGATAATTGATGAGGGAACGATTGTGAATGTAATTTATAAGGACCGTAATAAGATATTTGACAAGGCCCCACAAGACAGACTGGTACAGAAGGTAAAATCACATGAGATTCAGGGTGGACTGGCTAGATAGATACAGAACTGGCTTGGTTATAGAAGACAGAGAGTAGCAGTGGAAGGGTGTTTTTTTTCAGAATGGAGATCTGTAGCTAGCACTGTTCCGTAGGAATAAGTGCAGGAACCTCTGTTGTTTGTAGTATATAAATGATCTGGAGGAAAATGAGATTAGAAAGTTTGTGGATGACATGAAGGTTGTGGAATTGCTGATAGTACCAGAGACTGACAGAAGATACAACAGGATACATATGGATTAGAAACTTGGGCACAGAAGTGGCAAACACAGTTTAATGCAGACAAATAAGGGATTATACATTTTGGAGGATCAAATTTAGGTGTGAGTTATACTATAAATGGCAGAGCCCTTAGGAACATTAACATCCAGAGGGTTCTGGGCACGCAGGTCCATAGTTCCCCAAAACTGGCAACACAAGTGGTCAAGGTGATTAAGAAGCCATATGGCATGCTTGCCTTTATCAGCCAGGACATTGAGTACAAGAATTGGAAAATCATGTTGCAGCTATATAAAACCTCGGTTAAATTGCATTTGGAGTATTACATACATTTTTGGTCACAACACTACCAGAGGGATGTGGAAACTTTGAAGGGAATGCAAAGAAGATTCACCAGAATGTTGCCTGGTCTCAACTGTGTTGGCTGTGAGAAGAGATTGAATAAACTAGTATTGTTCTCACTGGAAAGACAGAGGCTGAGGGAGACCTGATAAGGTCTATAAAACAATGGGAGGCGTAGCCAGGCTAGATAGTCAGAGGCTTTTTCCAAGGGTGGAAGTGTCAATTAAAAGGGGGCACAGATTCAAGGTGAGAGGGGAATGTTTAAGAGAGATGTGTGGAGGAAGCTTTTCATACAGAGTGGTGGATACCAGGAACGCATTGAATAGGGAGGAAGCAGAGGAAGGAATCCAAGGCAGAAGGTTTATTTTTAGTTTAGCTAGGCTATCACAATTGGCACAGACTTGGAGGACTGAAGGGCATGTTCCTGTGATGTACTTCTCTTTGTTCTTTAGTCATTGCCATATATCCAAGTCAAAACGATATATAGTTGATACAAAAGATCAACGAAACAACAGTTCCGCAATTCACGCCTATTTTCTTGAATTTTTTTTATTCATTCATGGGATGTGGGCGTTGCTGACTGGGCCAGCCTTTATTGCCCATACATGAGGATAACCACATTGCTATGGATCTGGAGTCATATGTATGCCAAACCACATAACAGATTTCCTTCCCTAAAGAACATCCTTGAACTAGATGGATTTCTATTTACAGCAATGACGATGATTTCACGGTTATCATTAGACTTTTAATTCCAGGTTTTTATTGAATTCACATTTCACCATCTGCCTTGGTGGGATTGAAACTCGGGTCCTCAGCATTATTCTGGATCTCTGAATTAATAGTCCAGCAACAACACTACTGTTTAAAGTTTAAAGTGTATTTATTAGTATAACATATAGGCTTACATTAACCATGCAATTAAGTTAATTTGAAAACCCCCTAGTCGCTACACTCCAGTGCCTGTTCAGGTACACTGAGGAAAAATTTAGCATGACCAATGCATCTAACTAGCATGGCTTTTTGACTGTGGGAGGAAACCAGAGTGCCTGGAGCACCCATGCAGACTCAGGAAGAGTGTGCAGACTCCACACAGAGAGTGACCCAAGCCAGAAATCAAACCCAGGTCCCTGGTTTGTGATGCAATCGAGCTAGCCATTGTGCAACTGCATGGATATGCTTAAAGTAAAAATGAAAAGTATAGAAATAAGGATAGAAATAGGAACATGTGCAGAAGAATGTGAGTCTTGGCAGCATTTGCATATTTAAGTTCTTGCTGATTAGTTTTGAAGAATCATTATTTCGGCTGTGACTTGCTTCTAATATCTAATATTAGATTGACCAATAATCTTCCTTTACATTAGTGTTTATTTCATATGTTTAGTATAACACATATGGCAGGATTTATTTGTGGAAGAACGTTGAAGGAAAACACATATGATTTCTTCTGCAATTCTTTGCCGGGTGTTTAAACAAACTGAGACTTTTTTTTTTACCCTAATCTCAATATTATTTTTGTAAAATTGCATTGATACATGTTCATATAGCACAGATGTTCATTTTATTTCCACTTTCTGACAAGGAAGACAGTTCAGAGTGAAATACTTTATCTGATTTTACTAAAGTTACATTGATTGCTAATGATAGGTATCTTCATTTTCATGATAATCTCCATTTCAAGTAACACAGGCAATCTGTAACTAAAGGATTTGCTGAGAGCCCAGTTATAATATACTTCTATAGTTAAAAACATGACTCACCCTACAAAAGCAGCAGGATAAATTTGACAGTGCAAGTGAACATAAACTATAAAAATTTGATATTTAGATACTCAATTCTTTCCCTACTTCAAACCATGCTGGCAAAATGCAAATCATTAGTGGATTATTTACAATGAGATTTAAGACACTGCATCTTTCACAGTAAATGTTATCAACCAACATGGACTTTACCAGCCCCCCCGCATCCTCTAGAATCTTCGAAGATTAAACAATCTGTACATCAAGTATGTTTACCACATGTCCATTTTATTACCATGAGACTGTTAGAGATGTTTTCCAAGCTCTTCTACTGGGCCAGATGTCACAGATGCCAGAGTGAAGTAAAATTAACGCAATAGCCTTCACATGACCTCAACTTTATGTTTGTTTTATCAATGATCAGTGTTAAACTACACCGGGCATTTCTTGCTGAATACTCTCATTCTAAGGTCACTTTGCCAGCAATTACCAAAACTGCTGACTTTGTGAGCTGTGGATCTACAGCAGTACCTCATGTGATTTCTCTTGCTCTGGACTTTTAATTGCTGTTTGCATTGGCACCAGAACATGCACCAGGTCTGGTCTGTGCTCTATACTTCCGGCCCTTGCTTTTACTAACATCAGGGTAGGATATTGTACTAGGCACTAGTTGTGTTGTGTAAACATAAACCGGTAATTTATCCTGTCACTCTACAAGAGTCCAAGCTCTAATTGCATGAGGTTGGAATACGCAGATGAACTGTTCTGTGAAATGCTTTCAACTGTTACACTCTCACAATTATTTATTTTTCCCCAAAATTGCAATGCGGAATGAATGATCGGCAGTAGAAATTACTGAAGTAAAATATAAGACGAGCAACTATAGTAATGCAGCCAATTTGTCCATGAGAAATTCCTACAAGTATCGTAAAATGCTGGTGATTTCTAGTTCTCATTATTCTTTATCTTAACCTGTGGATCCATTTTTATGTTTAAAACAAATGGCCACTTTATATTATATTTTCCATTCTGGATTGCAATAATTATACTTTGCAGTTAATGATGAACAGTTGTCAAATTGTTTTAACTCTCTCAATGTGGGTGGTACAGCTGAAAGTCCGCTCAATTCCACATATACATAAATAGCATCCCACGCAGAGAAAATAATCCTTGCAAGGCAATCGCTGGTTGTACATGCTTCTTTAATTACATGGTCCCCACAAGTACAGTAGTCACAGATCTACCTTCTGTTTGCTGAGAGTCTCAAACCTCCTCACTACAAACTTCTGGGACACAGTGAAACTGTTCTTATTTCAGAATGCGTTAGGGGACCCGTCCTCAACCACAATTAACGTCACAAAAAAGTTGCCAAACAATAGGTTTTTAATAAGCAGGTGTGATTTGGTGAAATTTAACTCTTTATTTTCCTTTCAATTCCAGTTCCAATCCAACATAGGACAAGCCTTTTTAATGAAATTAAATTGTAGGTTTCCTTCCCTCCTTGCCTCTTCTTTATATGTTGATGACATATTGCTGGGATAGCATTCCGAGCACCAGGGAAATTTTGATTCCTGACCAAATTGATTATTATTCATCAGAGGAGGCTTAATGCCCCTCTTACCCCATAGCAGGTCAGGGGACAGAAAATATATGAAATCAACCCTAATGCACTGCGAATGCACCTACCTGCAGTTTAACTGTGCTGGGTTTGGAAGTAGGGTGACCAGCCATCCACTATTTGAAGGGAATTATAGAATCATAGAATCCCTACAGAGCTGAAGGAGGCTATTCGGCCCTTCAAGTCTGCACCAATCACAATCCCACCTAGTCCTATTCCTGTAACACCACATATTTACCCTGCTAATCTCCCTGACACGAGGGTCAACTTAGCATAGCCACTCAACCTAATCTGCACATCTTTGGACAGTAGGGGGAAACTGGACGAAACCCATGCAAATACGGGGAGAACGTGCAAACTCCACACAGGCAGTGACCCGAGGCCAGAATTGAATCTGGGCCTCTGGCACTGTCAGGCAGCAGTGCTAACCACTATGCCACTGAACAAATAAGGATTGTTTATATTTTGACTGTTTGTCCCTAAGGGGCATCTTTGTCCTTTATTTCTAGGACCGTCTGTGAGAGACTCATCAAGCCTGGTGTCTCCTCAACCTCTTCCATCAACACCCGCGCCTCGCCCTCTCCCCAATCCACACTATAATCTCCATCTAATGGTTGAATTGTCCCTTATTTTAGTTCATAACAGTGGATCACCTTGCTCTGGATGTGGGTAAATCATTAGAGCAGGTTCAGTGCCTCAGTGCTTGTGTGAGTCATGTGAAAATGCACTGGCTACAGGCTGGGTTGCCACTACACGTGAAGGAGGTTGGGAGCTGCCAGTTCCAGCAGGTCAGAACTTTCAGTGCACTGCATGTCAGCTGTGAGAACTGCAGGTGCTTCTCCCTCTGCCTCCTAACCCTCCCCCCATCCCAAACCTACCGAAGCAACCTTTTGTTGTGATTTTTCTAACAAAGTCTCTCTCTTCATGATTATCCACTGCAAACCCATCACAGCTTTGATCTCCAATTGCAAACAGTCTGGACTTTGACCTTCTGATTCCCATCCAGTAAGTATCCAGCCTTGAATTTTGGGTGACACAGAATCCCGATAGAGCAGAAGGGTGCCATTTAGCCCACTGAGTCGGCACTGATTCTCTGACAGAGCTGCTTACCCAAGCCCACTGTCCTGCCTATCCCTCTAACTTATATATCTTGGGAGACTAAGGAGCAATTTAACATGGCCAATCCACTTAACCTGTGGGAGGGCACCCGGAGGAAACCCACAAAGACACAGGGAAAATGTGCAAACTGTTGAGTAACTCAACAGTTACTCAAAGCCTGGCACTATGAGGCAGCATAGCTAACCAATGTGCCACCATGCCATCATAAAGTAATAAAATCCGAGTGAGGTTCTGGCTGTTTTCCTGGCTACTGGCATGTATTCCCATTTCTTTTTGCTTCTCTGAAAGATGTTGGGGACATGTGTTTGGCAATGTGTGTTGGCAAGTTATTCATCAACCATGTCTAAACCTTGCTGCCAATCCTCAGACACATTTGTGTCAGTAATATAGGCTCTGGCTGACCTGTCTCTTGCTAGGCTTTGGATTGACTGTAGTACATAGCAGTAATTGAGGTGCTCCCTGATTTATACATTTCATGAGGTATCAAGGGAGATCCAGTCACAATTGTGACTAAAACAAATCTCACTCTAATTAAAAACAACGGCAAACTATTTAATAAGAAGGCCCTAACCGAAAAGTCAGGCACAATTTTTGTTCTACGAATAATTACTTTTTCACTGGTTATGCCCTGTAAAGACATAATCAATGTTCTTAATATATGATAAATATTTGCCTATGAACACAATTGCAATGACATTTGAGGTTAGCACTTCCTGTTATTTCAGCATTGTAATTATGCGTAGGCACAATGTTATTTATTGCTGTTGGGTAAATCTTTGTTATCTTTCTCAAGGATGGGGAGATAGTGACACAGCAGTACTGTCACTGAACTAGTAATCTGGAGGCCCAAATAGAATCCTCTGGTGGCGTGGGTTCAAATCTCACCACAATAGTTGGCGGAAATTAAATGCAACTCAAATAATAAAATCCAAAATTGAAAGCTAGTTTCAGTAATGAAGACCATGAAGTCAACAACAACAAAGAACAACAAAGAACAACAACAAAGAGCAACACAGCATGGGAAACAGGCCCTTCAGCCCAACGAGCCCACGCCACCGTCACTGATTTTCATAAAAATAATCTGGTTCACTAATGTCCTTAAGGGAAGGGCATCTTTACCTGGTCTGTCCGACATGTGACTTCAAATCCACAACAATGTGATTAACTCTTGTCTGCCTTCTGAAGTGGTGAAACAGGCTACTTAACTGATGGGCAACAAATTCTGGTGATGCCACATCCCATTAAAAAATTGTTCCATCCTGGCAATAACATAGCAATGTCATTTTTTGGGGGATATCATTGGACAAATAATAGTGTATCAGAAACTGGATTAGTCCTAGTGGATCCTTGCTTAAAATTGCAAGATATGTGATGGGATAACCAGCAACTTCCTCTAACTTTAAATGTGACCATTTTACCAGTTATTTGGCTAATGATGATATGGAAATGATTGCCATTTGAGTTGCTGCCTAAAATGTACATTTTTGCCACTGAGATAAAGGAAGATCATGTGTGACTTCCCCTTTAAGACTTGCACATTTTAATCTGGACTAAATCTCACTGAGGCTTTCTGAGGTCAAGTCAATGGCACCCAAAAGAGCCACTGCTGACTCATGCTGGGATGAGAGTGGATGGAAAATCAACTCAGGATTGTCAAAAACACACCTTCATTCTGTAGTTAGCTTCATGATGAAACCTCAGGTATCTGGAGAAGCTTTGCTACAAATTAGTTTCTCACAACTGGCAAATATACAAGGCATTAAGGTATGCTTCAGGGTACATGGCATACCTTAGCAGGCACTTATTCCAGCATACAATTAAATATGAAAGCTAATTGCAGCCTGTCACAACCCTGTTGCTGCCCAGTTTTGAAAAGCCTTTAATTAAAAATCCAGCTGCTGCTTTTACTTTGGATCATATGCATTCGGAGATTTAGTGAGTAAAGTGAAAATTTACACAACCCTTTCTATACAGGAGTTGTACAGGAACTGAGTAAAATAAGGGCTAAGTTAGAAAGCAGTTATTTTGCAAAGCTTTCTTTTCAATGCATGTCATACCAAAAATCAGGCTTTCTCATGTAGCATCATTTGAATGTTCAAGTGTGTTATCATTTGTCTTGCAGCCATTTAAAGAGTACCATTTAAAGAGCTTATCCCTTGCTATATTGAAGACAAGTTAACAGAATTAAATTTGATTTGTATTACAGCAGTTTATCACTAAGTTGGAAAATGTTTGTCTCAGCATGTGTCGCAAAAGAAAAATAATAAAAATTAAGCATACACATATGGCAAACATTGACATAATCAACATGCCATCACTGATATGGACCAGAAGAATAGACTTTTCCATTTTTCCATAAACTATGACATGCAGAATAGAATATTTTATCCCTAAATGACACTTAACAATTAGGAACTCTGCTGTATTATAGCAATATTAAACCATTAGCAGTGAACTGTGCTGATTGGTTTTCCGATCAATCTGAAACTTAGGAAGAAAAAAAAGATTTCCAGTGGTAAAGCAGAGGACAGGAGGGTTGCAAATGCAAACTTACTGCTCTTCAAAAAAGTGGAGAGGGGTAAACCAAGTAACTACAAGGTAGTCAGCCTAAATCTGGGCAATGGGAACATTTAAGATGATTAGAGGTTTAGATAGGGTGGACAGTGATAGCCTTTTTCCTAGGATGGAGAAAGCTAGCACGAGGGGACACAGCTTTAAATTAAGGGGTGATAGTTATAGGACGGATATCAGAGGTAGGTTCTTTACCCAGAGGGTGGTTAGGGAGTGGAATGCCCTGCCTGTGGCAGTTGTAGATGCGCCAAGTTTGGTGGCGTTTAAGAGATTAGTTGATAAGTTTATGGAAGAGAAGGGAATGGTTTAGTTTGGAGGGGCATTGCTTTTTTTTTCAGAATTGGTTGGCGCAACATCGAAGGCCGAAGGGCCTGTTCTGCGCTGTAATGTTCCATGTTCTATTTGAAAAATTCGGGACAAAATTAATCGTTGCTTGGATAAACATTGGTTAGTGAACCAGCATGGAGCTGTTAAAGAGATCGAGACTTGGTTGAGCTCTTCATTAAATAACAGAGGTTTGATGAGGATAATGTGACTGCTGTTACATTGATGTTGACTTTCCAAGCCACAAAATATACCAATTAAAACAATTCAAGCTTATGGATCCAAAGGAACAGTGGCAGTGTGGATATTAAATTGACCATTGAACAGAAAGCATAGGTATGCAAGTTAGGTTGATTGGCCATGCTAAGAAATTGCCCCTTAGTGTCCAGGGTTGCATAGGTTAAAGGGATTACCTATGGGGGTAGGGCCTGTATGGGATTGTGTTTGATGCAGACTCTATGGGCCGAAGGGCCTCTTTCTGCACTGTAAGGTTTCTATAATCTTCTATAATCAAATAATAATAAATAATAGTTGTTCTTCAGATTGAAAAAATGTATATAGCAGCACTGTTAGTTTTGATATATAATTATGTGATGACCAATCCCCAAGTGAGGGTGCTCAAATCTCAATTTATTACCCTCCATTCCCTCTGTGAGAACTATCTTGTTTGAACCTACAATTTGTTGAAATCCTGCACCAGTATCCAATTGTTTACTCTCTAGCTGGAATAACCCCAATTAGTTATGCTCTGCATGAAGAGGCTTTAACTGGCTCCCTTTCTTTATTCAACACTATCTGTTCATTGTAACAAGATTAATCTAAAAGTAGCTAATTTAAACAGACTTTCTTGAATGAAAAAGTGAGTCTATTAATTACCAAACACAAGAAAATAATGAATCACGTTCGTAGAGATTGGAAATGAGAGTTGAGTCCAAAGTAAATTTTAAAAAATGTATATGGAATAGACCTTGACTCGTAAGGAGTAGTTGATTAAGCATTGCAAACATTGCAATTCGGGATTCCAGCAAAGCTGACTTCAATGGTGAATAGTCAGTTTTCAGGATCCTAATGCTCTGTGGCTGGAAAACTGCTTAGTTTCCTTTGCTACTGTTATATTTGCTAACGAGCCTTACTTTCTCAGAGAGAGAGAGAGAGATACCTGCAAATGTGTTGTTACTGGCTGACTTTCTCTGCTGTGTCACATGTACTCTGACATGTCCTGCACTAACACACACACAGAATGTATCAGACTGGAGACAAATACAGATGGAATGGTAAAATGTGTAGACATACAGCAGATTAAATTTAATACTGAGAAGTGATTCTTTTGTAAGGAAGAATAAGGATAAAGTAATTGGAGAATCTGAAAAGGAACAGAGAGAATGTAGGGATTTATAAATATAAATCTTTGAAGGTGACAGGATAAGTTGATAAGGCTGGTAAAAGAGAAACCATATTTTTTGACTTTATAAATCAAGAAATAGAATATAAGAAGAAAATATAGTTGAGGAGGGAGTTCCAGGATTTTTCAGCAACATTAATGCCATTGAATGCTATGGGGAGGTGTGAGATTCTTTCCTATTGGAAATGATCAATGCCTTTTGCTTATGTGGCATGAATGTTACTTGTCCAAGCTGCATTTGGACATGGACTGTTTCAATACCTGAGGAGTTGTGAACAATGCTAAACATTGTGCAGTCATCAGCAAACATCTCTATTTCAGATTTTATGATGGAAGGCAGTCAGTGATGAAGCAGCTGAAGATGTTTGGGCCTATGACATGATGAGAGATTTCCGAAGTGTTGCCTTAGGACTGGGATGGTTTGTCTCTGAAGATCAAATCCATCTTCCTTTCTGCCAGATATAGAACAAAGAACAAAGAACAAAGAACAAAACAGCACGGGAAACAGGCCCTTCGGCCCAACGAGTCCGCGCCGCCACCCCAATGTTCCCATCTCTACCCATGATCCCTGTCTATGTTTATAGATCTCTGGATTAAAAACCAAATTTGAGACAATTTAGGGAGAATTTGTTTTGCCAATTAGCCTAAGAGCACATCTTTAGGATGTGGGAGGAAACCAGAGCACCCGGAGAAAACCCACGCAAGCACAGGGAGAATGCGCAAACTCCCACAGACACAGGCCCAAATCCATGTACTGCACAGCACAGCGATAGTCACTGAGCTGTCGTGTTGTCCATCAAATGGTCCAGGTCAAGCGTACACTAACGACGTGAAACACTAAGATACTCTCAAAAAAAACATCCAAGAGCAGCCCTCTCACGACCCATCACGTATATGCCCCTTATTAGACAACACATGACTCCAACCAAGAGAGCATTTTTCCCCCTAACTTCCATTGATCTCAATTTGTCTTATTACTTTAATGCCATATTAAGTCAAATGCTTTCTTGATGTCACTTTCACTTCATCTCTGGAATTCAGCTCTTTAGTCCATGTTATGGAAAGCCTAGAGAAATTTTCCTTAGAGCAGAGACGATTAAGGAAAGATTTAACAGAACAGCTTAAATTTATGAAGGATATTGGTAACAGACATAAGGAGAAACTGTTTCACTGGCAGATGGAATAGCAACCAATAGAAATAGTCTGACAAAGGAAACTGAGTGGAGATGAGGAGAAATATGAGTTGTTATGATCTGGAATACAGGAAAATGCCAGCAGATTCATAGAACATAGAACAATACAGCACAAACAGGCCCTTCGGCCCACGAGTTGCACCGATCATATCTACCAATCCACAGACCTATCTATAACCCCCTATCCTATTCTTTTCCATTCTTTACCCAAGGGGTGGTTCGGGAGTGGAATGCCCTGCCTGCAGCAGTTGTAGATGCGCCAAGTTTGGTGGCGTTTAAGAGGTTAGTTGATAAGTATATGGAAGAGAAGGGAATGGTTTAGTTTGGAGGGGCATTGCTTTTTATATTGGTCGGCGCAACATCGAAGGCCGAAGGGCCTGTTCTATGCTGTAGTGTTCTATGTTCTATATACTCATCCAGAAGTCTCTTAAAAGACCCCAGTGAGTTTGCCTCAACAACCTCTGACGGCAGTCGGTTCCATTCACTCACCACCCTCTGAGTGAAAAACCTACCCCGACATCTCCTTTGTATTTGCTTCCCTGCACCTTAAATCTGTGTCCTCTCGTAGCGATCATTTCAGCTCGGGGAAATAGAATCTGAGAATCCACCCTATCTATTCCTCTCAACATTTTATAAACCTCTATCAGGTCGCCTCTCAACCTACATCTCTCCAGTGAGAAGAGTCCCAGCTCCCTCAACCTATCTTCATAAGGCCTGCCTCCCAATCCAGGCAGAATCCTTGTAAATCTCCTCTGAATTCTCTCAATAGCCTCTACATCCTTCCTATAATGAGGCGACCAGAACTGCGCACGATACTCCAACTGGGGTCTGACAAGAATCTTATAGAGCTGCATCATTACCTCCTGACTCCTAAACTCTATTCCTCGATTAATGAAGGCCGGTACACCGTAAGCCTTCTTGACCACTTCCTCCACCTGCGAGGCAGATTTAAGAGTCCTATGGACCCGGACCCCGAGAAGTGAATTGAGGAGAGCTAAGAGGGGACACGAGAAGATGTTGGCTGATAGGATTAAGGAGAATCCTAAAGCTTTCTTTCGATATGTTAAGAATAGAAGATTGGTTAGGGCAAGATTAGGGCCAGTCATAGACAGCAGTGGGAAGTTGTGCGTGGAGCCTGAAGAGATTGGTGAGGCACTGAATAAATATTTCTCTTCGGTATTCACGCAGAGTGCTGGAAATGTAGCTATGGAGAACACTGAGGTACAGGGTTGCAAATTGGGAAGTATTGTATTAGATAGGGAGGATGTGCTAGAAATTCTCGAGGGTTTGAAGTTGGATAAGTCCCCTGGGCCGGACGGGATTTACCCTAGGATTCTCTGGGAGACAAGAGAGGAGATTGCAGAGCCTCTGGCTCTGATCTTCAGGTCCTCGTTGGTTACTGGTGTGGTTCCGGAGGACTGGAGGATAGCGAATGTGGTCCCATTGTTCAAGAAGGGGAAGAGAGACCTTCCAGGGAATTATAGTCCAGTGAGTCTTACTTCTGTTGTGGGTAAAGTATTGGAGAGAATTATTAGGGATAGGATTTATAGTTATTTAGAGAGAAATGAATTGATTGGGGATAGTCAGCATGGTTTTGTGAAGGGTAGGTCGTGCCTTACTAACCGCATTGAGTTTTTTGAAAAAGTGACTAAAGAGGTGGATGGGGGTAAGGCGGTTGATGTGGTATATATGGACTTTAGTAAGGCGTTTTATAAGGTGGCCCATGGAAGACTTCTGCAGAAAATGCAGATGTATGGCATAGAGGGTGATTTAGCTAATTGGATTAGGAATTGGCTAGCAGATAGAAGACAGAGGGTGGTGTTTGATGGGAGATATTCATCGTGGAGTTCGGTGACAAGTGGTGTACCTCAGGGGTCTGTTTTGGGGCCCCTGCTGTTTGTAATTTTTATAAATGAAATGGATGAGGGTATTGAAGGATGGATTAGTAAATTTGCAGATGACACTAAAGTCGGTGGAGTGGTAGATAGTGAAAGGGGTGTTATAGTTTGCAGAGAGACTTGGACAAGTTGCAGAGCTGGGCCGAGAGGTGGCAAATGGAGTTTAATGTGGAAAAGTGTGAGGTAATGCACTTTGGCAGGAACAAATAAATGTGTAGAGTATAGGGCTAATGGTAGGGCTCTTAATAGTGTTGAGGAACAGAAGGATCTTGGTGTATGTGTCAATAGATCCCTTAAAGTAGGCAGTCAAGTGGATAAAGTTGTTAAGAAGGCATATGGAGTCTTAGCTTTTATTGGTAGGGGGATTAAATTTAGGAGCCGCAGCATCATGTTGCAACTGTACAAAACTCTAGTGCGGCCGCACTTGGAGTATTGTGTGCAGTTCTGGTCCCCACATTATAAGAAAGATGTGGAGGCATTGGAGAGGGTACAGAGGAGGTTTACCAGGATGTTGCCTGGTATGGAGGGCAGGTCCTATGAAGAGAGGTTGAAGGATTTGAGGTTGGTTTCATTAGAAAGGAGGCGGCTAAGAGGGGATCTTATTGAAGCATATAAGATGATTAGAGGTTTAGATAGGTGGACAGTGATAGCCTTTTTCCTAGGATGGAGAAAGCTAGCACGAGGGGACACAGCTTTAAATTAAGGGGTATGAGTTATAGGACGGATATCAGAGGTAGGTTCTTTACTCAAAGAGTTATTAGGGAGTGGAATGCCCTGCCTGCAGCTGTTGTAGATGCGCCAAGTTTGGTGGCGTTTAAGAGGTTAATTGATAAGTATATGGAAGAGAAGGGAATGGTTTAGTTTGGAGGGGCATTGCTTTTTATTTTGGTCGGCACAACATCGAAGGCCGAAGGGCCTGTTCTGTGCTGTATTGTTCTATGTTCTATGTTCTATCCTTCTGCTCTACAACACTTATAATTGAGCTGGATGTATATTCAAAAAGGTGAAATTTGCAGAAATAAGTGACCACAGCAGTAGTGAGGCTGATTGGATAGTTTTCCAAATAACTGGTACAGATATGTTGACTGAATGACCTTCTGCTATGCTACAAGATTCTATGATTATGCATAATGTAATGAACGAGGTAACAGTGACAGCCATTTTACAACAAGCAACCAATGTTGAGTTGACCAACCAATTAATCAGCTTTTGGTTAGTGAGAGAAATCCTAGTTCTTCTTTGATTAAAGATATCAATATCTACCTGAATGAATGAAACAAGCAAATGCATTCTCATTTGACTTTACACCTGAAGCATGATGTCTATTTTAAGTATAAGGACAGCTGTACTTCTTCAACGTGTACTTAGTGAGAGGCTTTATTGAACTGTTGGAAATGGGTGCCTGCAGTGTTTGCCTCATGGCAGAGTCACATGATTCCAGCAAGTCAGTAAGTCAGATAGTATAAGGTTGCATTTCCAAAACCTCAATATTTCCCTTTTCACCTGAAAAATAAACAAACATTTCCTTTTTCCTCACAACCAAAGTATGTATTTGCATATACAATCCTATGTGACTGTGAGTTACCCAAGTTACCTACTTGATCCCATGCATTAACAACTAATTGTTCCAGTGGATGAGAAATAGATTTTGGAAGCTGGAAATGATACAGACAAGATACTGAAAACCCGGGAAATCCAAAATCAGCAGCCCACCTATCTTAGTTAAATATTTCCCAGCCTCAGTCATTCTGTCTTGGTAAAGACAATTAATTAAACCATTCATCTCTGGCTGTGTCATGAATTCATCTATTTAAGTAAGATAGCACCAAGCAACCAACTATCCCCGTAGGTAACATTGCACTATGCCTGCATGAAAATGGGGCCATTTCTAAGCCACAATTAACCATTATTGTCAGTG
Organism: Sphyrna mokarran; assembly: GCA_024679065.1. Classification (NCBI taxonomy): domain Eukaryota; kingdom Metazoa; phylum Chordata; class Chondrichthyes; order Carcharhiniformes; family Carcharhinidae; genus Sphyrna; species Sphyrna mokarran. Next base: position 110,353,126 of record JAGIQG010000005.1, read on the forward strand.
GAAGCAGATATCAGAGTAATTTATTATGCATTGAAATGAATACATATTCAGCAATTCATCTTCATGAAAAATTGTCTTTTTCATTTGTTGCCTCATGATTTTAGAATCACAATGCATCTCTGAAGAGTCCATATACTTGGTGAAATGAATCGGGGGCATGGTAGAAGAGTATATCTAGGATCCTACTTTCCATGTAGGTTCATATACTCCAATTACTTGTGGGGTGTCTTTCAGATGCATAGAAGGCATTCTCACGCCAATTAACAATGATCTGCAGGTCAACACTAGGAAGCAGCCTTTTGCTGTTGTACCTTGCAGCTACATTCATATAGAAATTCTCCCCATGGTGCACGTACCCAGTGAATTAACACACTATGGATATGAATATCAACTCTACCAACATTTGCACACCCTATTTTGTGAGAAGGAGGTAACAACATGCTAATGAAGACTGGTTAATGCATAGTAATATTCTTTGTATTGTTTTAATAGCCTTCAAAAACTAAGCTATTTTAAGTAGATTCTCTTCGATTTTCATTCAGCAAATTTCTACAATCCAAATGGGTGGCACAGTTGTACAGCGGTTAACACTGCTGCCTCACAACATAGAACATTACAGCGCAGTACAGGCCCTTCGGCCCTCGATGTTGCGCCGGCCAGTGGACCCTCTAACCTAAACTATTCCAATATCATCCATATGCCTATCCACCGAACATTTGAATGCCCCAAAGTAGGCGAGTCCACAACTGCTGCAGGCAGGGCATTCCACGCCCTCACCACCCTCTGTGTGAAGAACCTGCCTCTGACATCCGTCCTATAACTACCACCTCTTAATTTAAGGTTATGTCCCCTCGTGTTGGTCATCACCATCCGAGGAAAAAGGCTCTCACTATCCACCCTATCCAATCCCTTGATCATCTTATACGCCTCAATTAGGTCACCGCGTAACCTTCTTCTCTCTAATGAAAATAACCTCAGGTCCCTCAGCCTTTCCTCATAAGGCCTTCCCACCATACCAGGCAACATCCTGGTAAACCTCCTCTGCACCCTTTCCAATGCTTCCACATCTTTCTTATAATGCGGCGACCAGAACTGTACGCAATACTCCAAGTGCGGCCGCACCAGAGTTTTATACAGTTGTAACATAACCTCACGGCTCCTAAATTCAATCCCTCTACCAATAAAAGCTAACACACCGTACGCCTTCTTAACAACTTTAACAACAGCTAACAACAACTCCAGGAACTCGAGCTCAATTCCAGCCTTGGGTAACAGTCTGTGTGGAATTTGTATGTTTTCCCCATGTCAGCGTGAATTTCCTCTGTGTGCTCCGATTTCCCTCCACAGTCCAAAGATGTGCCGGTTAGATGGATTAGCCATGCTAAATTATCCCTCAGCATCCCAAGTTGCGTAGGCTAGATGGATTAGCCATGGTAAAAGTGTGGAGTTGCAGCGATAGGGTGGGGGAGAGAGCTTCAACAAGCAGTCATCAGACTCAATGGGCCAAATGGCCTCTTTTGCACCATAGGGATTCTATGATTCCTCAAGTATCTATTAGACTTTAAAATATATTATACTTTTCACTGTGTTGGTTATAGATCTTCTATTCCATTGCTTTTCTATATGTCGTGTTATATGTCAAGTGATGCATATTGCATTCATGTGATAAAGTTAAGAATTTAAGATACCTTATATTACAATACTATGAACTCCCAACTTGGGGGTCCAATCAAAATGATATTGTAATGTTTTCTGGTTCCCATAAGTTAGAAATAATTACGCTTTAGACTTAAAGTGTTTCATTGGTCGGGATTTTTTCCGATGTCAGGTGGGTAATGCTTGGGCAGTGACTAGGTCTTGCCATGATAATTCCCAGCCTCAGGTGCTGGAGGGTGTTGTTGCCTGGGTAGTGCCTGGGCATGACCCTCTTTCACTAAGAGCTATGCTCACCTGAGCTCTCCTGGAAGGTCTGCTTATCATGTATGCATCTTTGAAGACCAGTCATGCTTCATGCTGTTCTGCTATCATGCTACCATAAATGGGTTTTTATTTGGGGGTGGACATGTAAATAATGACATGTAAATTTATTATGATAATGTTCCATCAGGAAATGCGATCCATCATTGACAGGGGAGCGGACAATTGTGCCTTGCTTTCATGCAGACGTAAAATGTGACTTGCCATTTTTACAATATTTTCCCCTTCCGTCGTCGATCCCACCCAGGACTGGAAAATCTGAGCAAGTAAGCACACTTCTTGTTGATTTCCATATGGTTGGTAAACAGATGATACTTTGTTACTCTACATATCACTGCAATCAGTTCCTATTTCTTAACAAATAATATTACAATGTAACATTGCTCTTCTTTTAAAATAATTACCTCTAAATCAATATAACCATTCCCATCATGAACTTTCTTTTCCACTAGCCGATGCTATAGAGGTTAACAGCATGGAAACAGGCCCTTCAGCTCAACTTATCCACATCACCCTTTCTTTTAAACCCCTAAGCTTATCCCAGTTGTCCACATTTGGCCCATATCCCTCTATACTCATCGTATCCAAGTAACTATTTAAATGCTTTTTAAAAGACAAAATTGTACCTGCCTCTACTACAACCTCTGGAGCTTGTTCCAGACGTACAACCATCCTCTGTATGAAAAAATTGCCTCTCTAGACACTTCTGTATTTCTCCCCTTTCACCTTAAATCTTGCCTTCTAGTTTTAGACTCCCTAACTTTGGGAAAAGATATTGACTGATCTGTGCCCCTCATTATTTTATAGACCTCTATAAGATCACCCTTCAGCCTCCTATGCTCTCCTTATAACTCAATCCATCAAGCCCCAGTAGCATTCTTGTAAATCTGTTCTACACTCTTTCTAGTTTAATAATATTCTTTCTATAATAGGGTGACCAGAATTGCACACAGTATTCCAAGTGTGGCCTTACCAATGTCTTGTACAACTTCAACAAGAATTCCAACTCCTGTACTCAATGTCCTGACCAATACCAAGCATGCAGAATGCCTTCTTCACCACTCTGTCCACCTGTGACTCCACTTCCAAGAAGTTATGAATATGTATCCCTAGATCCCTTTGTTCTGTAACTCTCTCCAATGCCCTACCATTAACTAAATAGGTCCTGCCTTGGTTCAATTTACCAAAATATATCAGTTTGCATTTGTCTAAATTAAACTCCATCTGCCATTCATCAGCCCACTGGCCCAACTGATCAAATCCTATTGCAACTGGAGATAACTTTCTTCACTGTCCACTATGTCGTTGATTTTCGTATCATCTGCAAACTTACTAACCAGGTCTCTTATATTCTCATCTAAATCATCAATATAAATGACAAATAACAGTGGGCCCAGCATTTATCCCTGAGGCACACCACTGGCTATAGTTCAGAAAGCCCACCAATTTTACTCTAATTTCTCAGGAAGCTAAGAAAATTTGGCATGCCCTCTATCACTCTCATCAATTTTTACAGCTGCATCATAAAAGCAACCTTTCTCAATGTATTACAACTTGGTACAGCTCCTGCTCTGTCCAGGACTGCAGGAAACTACAAAGAGTTGTGAACATAACCCAGTCCTTCATGAAACCATCCATTGACTCCGCCTATACTTCCCACTGCCTCGAAAAAGCAACCAGCATAATCAAGGACCCCATGTATCCTGGACATACTTTCTTTTTCTGTTGGGAAAAGAATACAAAGCCTAAGGTCACATACCAATCAACTCAAGAACAGCTTCTTCCCTGCTACCAACAGACTTTTGAATGGACCTACCTTATATTAAGTTGATCTTTCTCTATACCCTATCCGTGACTGGAACACTATATTCTGCACCCTCTCCTTTCCTTCTCCTCTATGTACTCTATGAATAGTTTGCTTTCACTGTATCCTAAAATATGTAACAATAATAAACCAAATCAATTCAAAAAAGTCACTGCATTTGCTGGATTTTATGAGGCTATTCCAAAATCATTTGCTGAGGGAATAACTGTAACCCTTCACCTTTGCTGGTCTTGTCTCGAATTTGGCTCAGTTTAGATGATGTTCACTAAGTGATGAATCTTTATACCAGGATATTTTATTTCATATTTTTACTAATGACAACTTGATGAAAACTGAGATAGACAATTGCTAGCAGTGTTTCTATTCTGAGTTGTATTTCAGAGTAAAATGGTATGGCTGGGCAATGAATGTTAGGAAGGTAGTTAAACAAGAGCCATTTTATATAATGGCTTTATTTTTTTTGCTATACTGTTAACATTGATAATTGAATAAGCAACAGATTTAAAACATTTTTTGGAATCAAATCAGGTAATGCCAGTAATAGTAGTGGTTAGGATGATTAGGTGAACCTTGTGTGGTGTTATATGTTGATTTCAGCTGTGTTACTGCAGTATAATTGATACAACATTTGAATCCTCAAATTTCCAATGAGCGCAGTGAATGATATTGATTATGTGGAGCTTAAAAGCCTTTGTGCAACTTCCAGATTCTCACAACACCAAACATCCTATGGATGGGTTGCCTGGGACCAAGGAAGGTGGAGACTGTTATATTTTCACATCCATTAATACTTTACACAGTGAACCCTTCATAGTCACTCCTTTGCAAACTCACTTAAATCCTATGTCATTTATACCATCGTATCACAAAAACGTATAATCTGCCTGGAGGTTTGGTCTGCTATTCAACTGAGCCAAAAGCTTTCAGTGTTCAATTCTTTTTCTCATATCTCATTATCATGTGTTTCTGTTCTACAACAATAATGAAAGGATCCTTTTCTGACAGTCTGGCAGAGGCTCATCACACAGTTCAACAGTTTACAGACAGATAAAGCAGAAGCCCTTAAGGGTCTATTTTACCCTGAACTTGAATGCAGTGTGAGTGACATTGAGCTGTTGTGTTCACAGACACTGAATAGGTGAGCCATTGTCTCAATCTTTTACATCTGATGAAAATCACTGTTTCACATCTTGAGGAAGAGAAGCTGTGAAGGAGATACAAAAGCCTCACAAATAAAATGGCAATTTAAGCCACGAGTTCATTACAAGGCCTATTCTTTCTGGATGAAATATTTTAATGCTTCCTGTACTCTTCTATTCAAGATTCTATTCAAAACTCATGGATTATTTAAAGGGATTAAAAACAGGTGTTCCCCCAAAAATAGTAATATTCTCCTCAATTTGCATCTAATAATGCTCCAGTCCAATACACTGAACTTCATGTAGTACGGCCTTAATAGTTTAAGAAGCTCATTTTACCATATTTTAAGAATGCAATTATTTGATTTGATTTGTTATTGTCACATGCATTAGTATACAGTATTGTTTCTTGCATGCTACACAGACAAAGCATACAGTTCATAGAAAAGGAAAGGAGAGGGCGCAGAACAGAATATTACAGTTATCAATAGGATGTAGAGAAAGATCAACTTAATATGAGGTAGATCCATTCAAAAGTCTGATGGCAGCAAGGAAGAAGTTGTTCTTGAGTCAGTTGACCTTAGAATTTTGTATCCTTTCCCAGATGAAAGAGCAATTATAACTAGGTAGTTCCAGAAAAAAAAATTCAAAAAATGCTATTGTTTGATTCTTGAAATCAGAAGTTAGTCTCAGTAATTGTTACTATGACACCATTGACTGGGTCACAAAAATCCATCCAGTTCACAAATATCAATTAAGAAAGAAAATCTGCCATCCTTATTTGTTCTGATCTACTTGTGATTCCAGATCCATAAGTCCTTAACTCTTAATGAACCTCTGAGTGGCCTAGCAACTTCTGATTAGTGAGTGATTAGGGAGTGGAATGCCCTGCCTCCAGCAGTTGTGGATGCGCCAAGTTTGGTGGCGTTTAAGAGGTTAGTTGATAAGTATATGGAAGAGAAGGGAATGATTTAGTTAGGGGGGGCATTGCTTTTTATTTTGGTCGGCACAACATCGAAGGCCGAAGGGCCTGTTCTGTGCTGTATTGTTCTATGTTCTAACTTCCTTATTTGTATCAAAACTATCACATAAAATTACAATAAGAATAAAGGCAAAGATCACCTGGCATCTACCCAGGCACCAGACACTACAATGGCATACCCAGCCAATAAATGATCTGATGGAGTCTTTCCTACTAACATCTGACTTGTACAAATTTGGGAGAGCAATCCCACAGAATTGTCTCTTACAGCTCATGTGCGAAACTCTTGCAGCAACATGCCTGTGGCTGTCTTGTTCCCCTGGCAGGACAGACCCACCAGAAGGAGTGGCATAGTAACATGAAATCTCATGACATCACATAAATGCATGCAAGGGAAATTCTGGCTGATTATTAACTGCTTACTTTGGATTCTGCTAGGACTGCCCAGCTTCAGACCTCATTAACACTTTAGTCCAAACAAGGATAAGAGATCTGAATTCAAGAAGTGATTAAGAGTTAATGCCTTTAATAGTAAGGCAGCATGTGACTGAGTGCAGTAAAAACAGCTCTAGTTCAATGCTATTCTGATAGGTATGATCCTAAAGAAATCCTCACAAATCACACTGCACCATTCCTTAGTGAGCAATTTTGCATGCATGTACGACAAGCTGTCATTTAAACAATTGACTGCACATTTTGTTCTAACTGCCAATCATCATGTTTGATGTCTGTCGTATTGGGCCTGACTCTCGAACAACTTTGAACAAGGTATCAGTCTGGATATGTATGAACTTATCTAGCTGCACAGTAAGCTTGAGACTAATATCAGCTGCATAAAAACATGGCATCCAAACATTTGTTTGACAGGTGGTAAACTATTGGCCTACCATGAAGTGGTAATTTAAGGAGTGAATAAACAATTGGTAGCATTGAACCATTGTGAAATATGTAAGTCTAATTTCTGATACATTAATACCATACTATCAGATCGCCTGATGGGATTGCTTGACCTGACTCACAGGTTTTGCTCTTTTTTAACAATTGAGATGTTAGTGCCAATGGAACTGATTTTTGATGTCTATGTCCCAACAAATTAGCCATATTTTGTCCATTTTAAGAATCTTACTGTTGCCAATATGGTGAATGTACCACCTACTATCTTGGCGGAAACTACAGTAAAACTGTATATAAGTTATGTACATTAGGATCTAAAGCTTCTTGCAGGGCCCATTTTCCAATCTCCATTATCCCAGTACTTCCCTTGTCACCTGCTGACCTCAGTCAGAACCCTCATTACAGCTATTATAAACAGATCACAAATTATTTACTAGTTAGCTATTCACTCAGTATTTAGGCCCTGCCTCAATTCTAGAGCTTTTCTGCTTTGTCAGTATCACGCTGGAAAATTTTCCTGTGGACATCTCATAGAGATGCCCTTATGAACAGAAATTGAGGGGGTGCAGCATGGAAGACTAAAACAGAACAACACAATTACTGTTTGTAATTTTTATAACTGTTTGTAATTTTTATAAATGATCTGGATGAGGGTATTGAGGGATGGATCAGTAAATTTGCAGATGACACTAAAGTCGGTGGAGTGGTAGATAGTGAAGAGGGGTGTTATAGTTTACAGAGTGACTTGGACAAGTTGCAGAGCTGGGCCGAGAGGTGGCAAATGGAGTTTAATGTGGAAAAGTGTGAGGTAATGCACTTTGGCAGGAACAATAAATGTGTAGAGTATAGGGCTAATGGTAGGGCTCTTAATAGTGTTGAGGAACAGAAGGATCTTGGTGTATGTGTCAATAGATCCCTGAAAGTAGGCAGTCAAGTGGATAAAGTTGTTAAGAAGGCATATGGAGTCTTAGCTTTTATTGGTAGGGGGATTGAATTTAGGAGCCGCAGCATCATGTTGCAACTGTACAAAACTCTAGTGCGGCCGCACTTGGAGTATTGTGTGCAGTTCTGGTCCCCACATTATAAGAAAGATGTGGAGGCATTGGAGAGGGTACAGAGGAGGTTTACCAGGATGTTGCCTGGTATGGAGGGCAGGTCCTATGAAGAGAGGTTGAAGGATTTGAGGTTGTTTTCGTTAGAAAGGAGGCGGCTAAGAGGGGATCTTATTGAAGCATATAAGATGATTAGAGGTTTAGATAGGGTGGACAGTGATAGCCTTTTTCCTAGGATGGAGAAAGCTAGCACGAGGGGACACAGCTTTAAATTAAGGGGTGATAGTTATAGGACGGATATCAGAGGTAGGTTCTTTACCCAAAGGGTGGTTCGGGAGTGGAATGCCCTGCCTGCAGCAGTTGTAGATGCGCCAAGTTTGGTGGCGTTTAAGAGGTTAGTTGATAAGTATATGGAAGAGAAGGGAATGGTTTAGTTTGGAGGGGCATTGCTTTTTATTTTGGTCGGCACAACATCGAAGGCCGAAGGGCCTGTTCTGTGCTGTAATGTTCTATGTTCTATGTTCTATGTAACACAGGCTGAGGAGAAAGAATGGCTGCTGAATTAACAGAGGATCTTCACGGAACACTTCTACTTTACTGGGAAATAATGGGAGCCCATATGAGTGGGAATTGTGATGTGCAGAGTGACTGAGTTAGGCAGCAGCCAAAGTTTTGATATCCTAATGGGGAGACATGTTGCAAAGTCAACAGTGAGTTTGGGCAGATTGGGTTTCATGCCATCCTGTGGCAGGTTTGTACTTGTAAGATATTTGCATACCATGAATATTCATCAGCATAAAACATTTTCAAATAACATTCCAGCAGACAGACCTGGGGGTGCAGGCGAACAAGTCTCTGAAGGTGGCAGAGCAAGTGGAGAAGGTTATGAAGAAAGCATATAGTATGCTAGCCTTTATAGGAAGGGGTATGGAGTACAAGAGCTGGCCTTTAAGTTGCAGTTGTATAAAACATTGGTTAGACCTCATTTGGAATACTGCGTCCAGTTCTGGTCGCCTTACTACTGGAAGGACGTGGAGACTCTGGAGACAGTGCAGAGGAGTTTTACCAGGATGCTGCCTGGTATGGAAGGTCTGAGTTATTAGGCAAATTGGGACTGTTTTCCTTAGAAAGATGTAGACTTAGAGGAGATCTGATAGAGGTGTACAAGATTTTGAAGGGGATAGATAGAGTAAACAGGGTTAAGCTTTTTCCTAGGATGGACTCAAATAGCATGAGGAGTCACGGGCTTAGGGTGAGAGGGGTAAGGTATAATTTGGATGCTAGAGGGAGTTTTTTCACACAGAGGGTGGTAGGGGTATGGAATGCGCTGCCAAGTAAAGTGGTGGAGGCAGGTACTCTGGAGTTATTTAAGAAATACTTAGATGGGCACATGAACAGAATGGGAATGGAGGGGTATAGAAAACTGATTTAAAATAGGGATCATGAGCCTTGGGAGTCCCTAGGAAGTGTGTAAATAGATGATGATATTGATGTACTTGTTTTTATCCTACAGGTGCTTTGGTCCACCTTGTTGTCTAACGAGGGGCATACACGCGATGGGTCGTGAGAGGGCTGCTCTTGGATTTTTTTCGAGAGTATCCTAGTGCTTCACGTCGTTAGTGTACGCTTGACCTGGACCATTTGATGGGCAACACGACAGCTCAGTGACTATCGCTGTGCTGTGCAGATACATGGATTTGGGCCTGTGTCTGTGGGAGTTTGCGCATTCTCCCCGTGTTTGCAGGGGTTTTCTCTGGGAGCTCCGGTTTCCTCCCACATCCCAAAAATGTGCTCTTCGGCTAACTGGCAAAACAAATTCTCCCTAAATTGTCTCAAATTTGGTTTTTAATCCATAGATCTATAAACATGGACAGGGATCACTGGTAGAGGTGGGAACATTCCTCTTGTTGGGGGCTTGTTGGGCCGAAGGGCCTGTTTCCCGTGCTGTTTTGTTCTTTGTATAACAGCGCACAAGAATTTTATGGCATTTGGTTCACATTTGTTTAAAGGTGGTGTGCACCAGTCGCTTTTGAGTACTTGTGTTTGAGGAAGCATTTTTTCTTGTTGAACTTTGGCATAAAGGAGGGAAGCAGGAGAATGACTGCTTATAAAGAGGCTGCGGATTAGGGTTTGGATTTATCAGGAAGAAACTGTGGAGAAAAGATGGGGGGATGCATGGAAGAGGAGAACAACAATCCAGATAAGGCCAAATGTGGGATTGAGGGCTTGTAGGAAGTGAAGAAGGATCCAGGAAAGGTTGGATGGTGGAATTGGAGCGTGGATGAAGAGGCAAGGGAAGGGTGTGGCATCCTGGATTTGATGCATGTTGGGGATAGTCAGTCAAGGAAAGAAAATTAGGGCCCTGAAGGGTGGTGTAGTCATGTTCAAATATGGGTCCATTTCCAGATGTTACTTGGTAGAGTCCATATAGGCCTTTGAATTGGTTTACAATATTTCAATTTTTCCCAAGGAGCATTAACTAGGACAATGTCTTTTATGATGCAGAGAAGAGAGGGCCAGCTGAGCCTATAAGTTCAGTCAGGTTCCACAGAATGGTAAGGACAACACTAACATAAATATTCAAAAAAGAATGAGCACAAAAACACAATATTGTCTCTTCAACAATAAAGACAATATTTCTAATTCTCTTGTAACCATGAATGAAGCTCATTAGGGCTGTAACTTTCATATCACAGGCTTTCTCAGGCTTGAAAAAGGTGGCATTAGCAACATCTCCTCAGTTTGCAGTTCAGCAAAATCACTGAGGTGATCCACATTAAAAGAAACACCAGCATCTCACAATTCCTTCCCCTTTGTCAGACCAAAACAAAGCATGAACTGTGATGCATCCCCCGGCAGACTTCTCCTGGTTTCAAAGTGCCATAGGCCACACATACGTGTACTTTCAATTGATCAACTGAAACTAATGCCACTTTCTTAATATGCAGCTAGCTTGCAACTGAAGGCAAAAAATACAGGTCTATGCCCACTATCCAGACAGCAGCCATGACTCTTTCATCCTTCACCAGTCTTTTGTGCCCCCTTTATTCCAATTAGGTTGCCAAGATACAAGCCACAGAATGACAAGGGATATCACAGGTGCTTTGGTCCACCTTGTTGTCTAACAAGGGGCATACACGCGATGGGTCATGAGAGGGCTGCTCTTGGATCTTTTTTTCGAGAGTATCCTAGTGCTTCACGTCATTAGTGTATGCTTGACCTGGACCATTTGATGGGCAACACAACAGTTCAGTGACTATCGCTGTGCTGTACAGATACATGGATTTGGGCCTGTGTCTGTGGGAGTTTGCGCATTCTCCCCGTGTTTGCGGGGGTTTTCTCCGGGAGCTCCGGTTTCCTCCCACATCCCAAAGATGTGCTCTTAGGCTAATTGGCAAAACAAACTCTCCCTAAATTGTCTCAAATATGGTTTTTAATCCAGAGATCTATAAACATGGACAGGGATCGCGGGTAGAGGTGGGAACATTGGGGTGGTGGCGCGGGCTCGTTGGGCCTAAGGGCCTGTTTCCCGTGCTGTTTTGTTCTTTGTTCATTCTGTGAGCTGTGGCTTTCTATCCCTCTGCCCCAGCTCCTGGTAAATCACCATGTGATAATGCTTCTTCTAACCCAGCCTCTGAAGCCCATGCAGTGTTTCTGAATACCATGGTGTTTCCGAACTGATGTTTTCTGAGTCAAACGCAGAAACAGTGCATCTTCACGAACACTGAGTTCTCCGTTCATTGGCTGAGGATGGTGACATTTTCAACTGCTGAAATATGTCATATCCTTTGAATCCCAATGCAGAAGGAGGCCATTTGGCTCATCATAGACTCTCCAAACAGTATCTTACCCAGTCCTATCCCTCCCCCATCTGCTTAACACTATGCATTTACCATGGCTAATCTATCTAACCTAAACATCTTTGGACAGTAAGAGGCAAATTAGCATGGCCAATCCACCTAACCTGCACATCTTTGGAAACTAAGGTGTAGCCAAAACACCTAATCTGCACACGTGGAAGGAAACCTCCTACACAGTCACCACCCAAGGCCAGAATCGAACCCGGAGCTCTGCCTCTGAGAGGCTGCAGTGCTAATTACTGTGCCACTGTATCAACCTATATCTGTGAACTTGTGGAGACAAAATTATCTTTACTTTTTAATAAAACAGCATGGCATATGGACACTTTACCTGGACCCAAGTTGGAGACCAGAGACCAGGTGACTTTTTGTGATTTCTGCTCAGACAAGAACTATCTTATGTCCCTGGAAAGTCATTAAAATGTAAACTTGATGGAAGACCATCCCTAGAAAAGACATTCAAAATGCAAGACAACCTATTGAAGTAGTAGTTCATATTCTTTGGGATTTAGAATAACTCAAATACTGACTCTCTGTCTGCAAACCTGAAACTTAACAAAGCTGTGTATGAGGAAATCAGTTTATCCTGAGCAGGTGTGAACAGCTACCATTCATCTTCCATTATATAGCAATGAATTCTAACGTTGTTTCAACTATATGGATAATAGGGGTATTGATTCTGTGATCACATGATTAACTTTGACTTTGAGTTAACATATTCTATTACACCAAAGGTAGCTGAGGCAGGTCAGTCTAAAAACTCAGAGGAAACAAAAGAGATCAACCACCATAAAGAACGAAGGACTTTGCCTAATATAAAGTCATCCTGGCAGTGAGAGAAGAGCTAATTTGTCCTCACTGAAGAATTCATCTCCACAGAAGCTCAGCCACAACTTTAGGAGAAAACCCAGAGACTTTCAACTTCAACTTATCTTCAGAGAACCAAGAGATCGTAGACTATAGATCATAGAGGTTTATTGAATGGAAATAGGTCCTTCAGCCCAGCATGTCTATGCTATTCTTTTTTAACCACTAAGTTAATCTCAATTGCTTTTGGCTCATATCCCTCTAAAGTCAAATTACCCAAGTAACTGTCTAAAAGACAAAATTGTACCACTACGAGCTCTGACAGCTTGTTCCAGACACTCACCATCCTCTGTGTGAAACGATTGCCCTCTGGACACTTTAGTATCTCTCCACATTTACCTTAAACCTGTACCTTTCAGTTTTAGACTCCCTTATCTTTGGAAAAAGATGTTGATTATCTAATTGATCTGTGCCTCTCATTATCTTATAGACCTCTATAAGATCACCCCTAAGTCACCCATGCTTCAGGCAAAAGAGTCACAATCTATCCAGCCTCTCCTTATAACTGAAATCTGGTAGCATCCTAGTAAATCCTTTTTTCACTCTTCCTAGTTTAATAATATATTTCTTATAGTAGAGTGACTAGAACTATACACAGTATTCCAAATATAGACTTACCAAAGTCTTATACAACTTCAACAAGATATCTCAACTCCTGTAATCAACGTTCTGACCAATGAAACCAAGCATGCCAAATGTCTTCTTCATCACTTTGTCTACCTGTGACTCAACTTTCAAGGTGCTAATGAACTTGTACCCCTAGATCTCTTTGTTCTGTAACTCTCCCCAAAGCCCTACCATTAATTGAGTAAGTCCTGCCCTGTAAGTCTACCAAAAGGCATCACCTTGCAGTTTTCTAAGTTAAACTCCATCTGTTATTTATCAGTCCACTGGCCTAATTGATCAAGATCCTGTTGCAATCCTAGATAACCTTCTTCACTGTACACTATGCCACCAACATTAATGTCCATCTGCAAACTTACATACCTCCTACATTCTCATCCAAATCATTAGTATAATGACAAGTAACAGTGGACCCAACACCAATCCCAGAGCACATCACTGGTCACAGGCCTCCAGTTTGAAAATCAACCTCTATGACCATCCTCTGTCTTCTGTTATCAAGCCAATTTTGTATCCATTTGGCTTCTTCACCCAGAATCCCATGAGATTTATCCTTACGCAACAACCTACTATGCGGTACCTTGTCAAAGGTCTGCTGAAGTCCATATGGACAACATCAACTGCTCTGGCCTCATCTACCTTCTTGGTTATCCCTTCACAAAATTCAATCAAATTTGTGAGACATGAGAAGGAACCGATCAAGCCTGTAACATTTCCCATCCCAAGATGGGACAGTACATAATTTGTTTCTTACAATTCTGTTAATAAGTATGTGCTTCTTCTCTGGAACTCATCTTTTCTTCTGCATATCTGTGAATTTGAAGGAGCAAATGTTTTCATTGCAATTACATTTTGGTTGTCATAAGAATAAACTTTCATCTTTTCTTTCCATTTAACATTACAAATAATCCTGTTTCATATTTGTAAGGAATTTTCTGAGGTTCCCCTGAGGTACCTTGCATTTGTTGACCTTCATTCAATTAATACATAAGGCTGCGAAGGACAGTATATAGTTAAAGAACAAAAAGAAATTTATTTGCTAGCGCATGCATCAGGAGAGAGATACAGTCAATGAGGGTTGACTATCCTCTCAGCTAATATCGCAAGGTAACATTATTATATTGTTCTGAACATTTCACTATCTCATCCAGTCTTGTCAATCAGATAGGAGTGTCTAATCACAACACTCAACCTTATTACCTCAGCCAATAATATTCCACCTGTCAATAGGAATGGGAGATTATTAGCTTCTTGCCCATGTAAGTTTCTTCCCCTTTACCTAGGAAACCTAACCTATGTCCAAGGCCATAGTTAACATTTGTGATTTTTAATTGGTGAAAGGAGCCAATCTTTTGCAGGAAACGGGGCCTCCTTTATCAGCTTTATCTGCTCCAGCCTCACTACCGACGAACAAATTTACTCCTTTAGAAGTGCAGGCCTATGATTCAACTTGTTTTCATTGATCCAAAAACAGATATGTGAAGCTGCCTTTCTATGCTCCATTGTGTTAAAAGATGACTAACACTGTGTTTCCCATCATGCTGCATTCAGAATGAAGTTGGCCAAGGCACACAATACGCATATATTGAAAATACAGTTTAAGCTTATAATACTTGGTTAATCTGTGGTTATATAGTTTATAATACCTTTGCATTTTATAATACCTTTGCATAATTTGTTCCAGACACATTATGAATTCTCATAAGGCACTTTATAGTAAAACTAAAATGAAGGGTCTCATACTAAGAATTCTATACTACCTCATCAATATTTCTTCTTTAAAATCACAACAATCCAAAAGTTTGAAACACTCCGACAAAAATGTATCTGTTACAATCAACCAAGAGGAGGAAAAAGGTGAAATATTATCCAATCCTTTCTCTCCTATCAAATGAAAGAAAGGGATATGGAATATCTTGTGTTGTGAGTGAAAGCAGAGAGAGAAGTGGTTGTTGAAAAGATCAGCAGCTTATAATTCAAAACATGCGACATGAGGGGGAAGTCAGAAGTGACAAAGGGGATTAGGTGTAAAGGATCCCTGCTCACTGTCTCCTCCAGCATCGATGTGGAGATGCCAGCATCGGACAGGGGTAAACACAGTAGGAAGCCCCACAGCACCAGGTTAAAGTCCAACAGGTTTATTTGGTAATATGAGCTGCAAACTTTCAGGGCGCCTCTCCTCCAGCATCATCAGTGATTGCAAACCCCTCCCTGCCCCTTCTTATAATGATGTAGAGATGCTGGTGTTGGACTGGGGTAAACTCAGTAAAGTTTCACACCAATTTTAAATCCAACCAATTTATTTGATAGTAAATTCGCGAGCTTTCGACACTATGTGCCTTCGTCAGGCAAATGCAGTGTTCTTACAATGATCAGGCTGCTGTCTTCAAGGGGCGACAGACAGATGCTTCCTCCCCTAAATTTTAAAATTTTATTGCATCAGAAATAGAGATAAAATAGGAAGATGACAGGTTTTAATATTTCAGAACCTGAGTTTTCAAAGAGATATCTGAAGAGAATAAAGAGTTAAAATAAAAAGGATTAATAGGATAATTATGGCAACAGAACTTCTGCTGAGTTAAAACGGCAGGTTAGGTGGATCGGTCATGTAAGGAATTAGTGGGGTAAAATGCATGGGATTATGGGGATAAGATGTGAGGTAGTCCTTGTTAAGATATTGGTGCAGAATCGATATGCTGATTGCCCTCCTTCTGTACTGTCGGGATTCTATGATTTTATTCTATGATCCTGTTGCTCTGTTTTTACAGCCTGAAGGCACCCCCAATTTAAGAGGAGTTGGTTGCCTTTAATGCCTCTTGGACATTATTGATAACCCTAATAGGCAGGCAGTTAATAAATAGCATTCGCAGCAATTGTAATTATTTTAAGTACCACACAGCAGGGATATTTTGTGTTGCTTGTATTGGTACCATCTGGTTTGGTGGTCCAAGTTGGACTGAATTCCAATTTTGGAGCTAGTAAATCAAATCCCATTTGTATTGATGGAGTTTTGGGACATTTGCTGTCCCACCACTGTGTCCATTGTTCTGTGACAGCCGTAAGTGGATAGTGAGAAGAGTGCATGTCATGATCCCATCACAAACAGAGATTGACATAAGAAGCATTATTGACGATCATAATGGGGCTCTGCATGCAATGTGGAAGGACACCTTTAATGGAGTTTGAATGAAGAGCCAGTGATTCTCAGGTAGGAGGAATCAACCCTAGTGAAAAAGATATATGGCAAAACTTGCATCCTTCAAAGGACAGACTCACAGCACCAGAGACGCAGGTTTGATTCCCATCTTGGATCACTGACTGTGCAGAGTCTGCATGTTTGCCCCATGCCTACATGGGTTTCCTCCCAAGTCCGAAAGACATGCTGGTTAGATTCAAATTGGCTTTGACAAATTCTCCCTCGATGTACCCAACAGGCACTGGAGGATGACGAACTAGCAGATTTTCATAGTAACTTCATTGCATTGTTAATATAGGTCGACTTGTGATGCTAATAGATAAACTTTAATGTTGGTCATTACAACAATGAGGACTTCCCAAAAGACAAATACTCAGAAAGTGCCATGGCACGATGCCCACATGGAAAAAGTGAAGGGTTTTTAATTTTCCAAGCTCACATTAAGACGAGTTGATGATGTCTATTGGAAGGATTAACCAACACAAAGGAAGAACTTGCAGCACAGATGGAATTAGTACGAGGAGCACGAGGGGTCAGGGGCTTAGGGTGAGGGGGGATAAGGTATAATTTGGATGCTCGAGGGAGTTTTTTCACACAGAGGGTGGTGGGGGTATGGAATGTGCTGCCAAGTACAGTGGTGAAGGCAGGCACTCTGAAGTTATTTAAGAAATACTTAGATGGGCACATGAACAGAAGGGGAATGGAAGGGTATAGAAAACTGATTTAAAATAGAGATCATGAGCCTTGGGAGTTCCCTGGGAAGTGTGTAAATAGTCGATGATATTGATGTATTTCTGTTTTATCCTACAGGTACTTCGGTCTGCCTTGTTGCCTGACAAGGGGCATACACGCGATGGGTCGTGAGACGGTTGCTCTTGGATTTTTCGAGAGTAGCCTAGTGCTTCATGTCATTAGCTTGACCTGGACCAGTTGATAGACAATACAACAGCTCAGTGACCATCGCTGTGCTGTGCAGATACATGGATTTGGGCCTGTGTCTGTGGGAGTTTGCGCAGTTTCCCCGTGCTTGTGTGGGTTTTCTCCAGGTGCTCTGGTTTCCTCCCACATCCCAAAGATGTGTTCTTAAGCTGATTGGCAAAACAAATTCTCCCTAAATTGTCTCGCAAATTTGATTCCAATGCATAGATCTATAAACATAGACAGGGATCATGGGTAGAAGTGGGAACATCGAGACGCGGGCTCGTTGGGCCGAAGGGCCTGTTTCCTGTGCTGTTTTGTTCTTTGTTCTTTATCCCACTGGGCAAAAACACAATCCTGGTAGTGGGTTAATTAAAAATCCAGTTGTTCAGCTGTGCAAGACTACATGAAATGAAATATCATCAAAATAAAAATTATCACAGTCATAACGATTTACAGCATGGAAACAGGCTCTTTGGCCCAACTTGTCCATGCTGCCCTTTATTATAAACCTCTAAGCTAATCCCAATTGCTTGCATTGGGTCCATATCCTTCTATATCTATCTTAGCTCTGTAATTGTCTAAATGTTTTTTAAAAGACAAAATTGCACCTGCCTCTACTACTACCTCTAGTAGCTTGTTCCAGTCACTCACCACCCGCTGTGTGAAAAAATTGCCCCTCTGGACACTTTTGTATCTCTCCCCTCTCACCTTAAACTTATGCCCTTTAGTTTTAGACTCCCCTAGCTTTGGGAAAAGATATTGGCTATCTCGCTAATCTGTGCCCCTCATTATTTTATAGGTCTCTATAAGTTCACCTCCTAAGCCTTCGACACTTCAGAGAAAAAAATCTCAGTCTATCCAGCCTCTCCTTATAACTCTCATTAGCAAGTCCAGTAACATCTTATTAAATCTTTCTGTACTCTTTCTAGTTTAATAATATCCTTTCTATAATAGGGTGACCAGAACTGTACGCAGGCCTTACTAATGTCTTGTACAACTTCAACACGATACCCAACTCCAGTATTCAATGTTCTGAACAATGAAATCAAGCATGCTGAATGCCATCTTCACCACTGTGACCACCTGTGATTCTATTTTCAAGGAACTATGAATTTGTACCCCTGGATCGTTTTAACAAATAACTCTCCCCAGTGCCTTATCATTACATGAGTAAGTGCTACCCTGGTTCGGTCTACCAAAATGCATCACCTCACATTTATCTAAACTCCATCAGCCCACTGGCCCAATTGATCAAGATCCCATTGCAAGCTTAGTTAATCTTCTTCACTGCCCATTAAGAACATAGAACACTACAGCACAAACAGGCCCTTCGGCCCACAAGTTGTGCTGAGCACATCAAAACCTACCCAGCCATAGACCTATCTACAACCCCCAATCCCATTGGATCCCATATACTCATCCAGAAGTCTTTTAAAAGACCCCAGCGAGTTCGCCTCGACCACCACCGACAGCAGCCGATTCCATTCACTCACCACCCTCTGAGTGAAAAACTTCCCCCTAGCATCCCCTCTGTACTTGCTTCCCTGCACCTTAAATCTGTGCCCTCTCGTCGCGACCATTTCAGCCCGGGGAAATAGTCTCTGAGAGTCCACCCTATCTAATCCTCTCAACATCTTGTAAACCTCTATCAAGTCGCCTCTCAACCTTCGTCTCTCCAGGGAGAACAGTCCCAGCTCCCTCAACCTGTCTTCATAAGGCATGCCTCCCAATCCAGGCAACATCCTTGTAAATCTCCTCTGCAACCCTTCAATAGCTTCCACGTCCTTCCTATAGTGAGGCGACCAGAACTGCGCACAGTACTCCAAGTGTGGTCTGACAAGGGTCCTATAAAGCTGCAGCATGACCTCCTGACTCCTGAACTCAATCCCTCGATGAATGAAGGCCAGTACACCATAAGCTTTCTTAACCACATCCTCCACCTGGGAGGCTGATTTGAGAGTCTTATGGACCGGACCCCAAGATCCCTCTGCTCTTCCACACAGCTAAGACTCCTACCTTTGATAGTGTACTCATTCATCCCGTTGGATCTGCCAAAATGGACCACAACACATTTATCCGCGTTGAAGTCCATCTGCCACTTCTCCGCCCAGTCTTGCATCCTGTCGATGTCATGTTGCAACTTCTGACATCCCTCCAGACCATCCACAACACCACCGACCTTCGTGTCATCGGCGAACTTACTCACCCATCCCTCCACTTCCTCATCCAGGTCATTTATGAAAATGACAAACAGCAAGGGTCCTAGAACAGATCCCTGGGGCACTCCACTGGTGACCGACCTCCATGCAGATAAAGAGCCATCCACAACCACCCTCTGCCTTCTGCAGGCAAGCCAGTTCTGGATCCACAAGGCCAAAGCCCCTTGGATCCCATGGCCTCTCACCTTCTCAAGAAGTCTTGCATGGAGGACCTTGTCAAATGCCTTGCTGAAGTCCATGTACACCACGTCCACTGCTCTTCCTTCGTCAATGTGTTCAGTCACATTTTCGAAGAACTCAATTAAGCTCGTAAGGCATGACCTGCCTTTTACAAAAACCATGTTGACTATTTCTAATCAACCTAAACTTCTCCAAATGCTCGTAAATCTTGTCCCTCAGAAGCCTCTCCATCAGCTTACCAACCACTGAGGTCAGACTCACCGGTCGGTAATTTCCAGGACTATCCCTGTTCCCTTTATTGAAAATAGGGACCACATCCGCAATCCTCCAATCCTCCGGAACCTCTCCCGTCTCCATCGACGACGCAAAGATCATCGCCAGGGGCTCTGCAATGACATCCCTCACCTCCCGCAATAACCTGGGGTACATCCCATCTGGTCCCAGACAATTGTCTATCTTGATAGCATTTAAAAGTTCTAACACATCCGCTTCCTTAATATCTACATACTCAATCTTTTCAGTCTGCCGCAAACTTGTAGTGCATCCTCCCAGATCACTTTCCACCGTGCATACTGAGGCAAAGTACTCATTAAGCACCTCTGCCATTTCTTCCGATTCCATACAGACTTTTCCCCCTTCACCTTTTATAGGTCCTATCCCTTCTCTTCTCATCCTTTTACTTTTCACGTATTTGTAGAAGGCCTTGGGATTCTCCTTATTCCTACCAGCCAAGGCCTTCTCATGACCCCTTCTGGCTCTCCTAATTTCCTTTTTAAGCTCTCTTCTATAAGCCTTATACTTCTCTAGATCCCCAACATCTCCTAGCTCTTTGAACCTTTTATACACCTAATAAAAGGTTATTAGGTTAAAAGGATATTATTATGCCACCAATCATGGTGTCATCTACAAATTTATTAACTATGCCTCCTAAGTTCCCATCCAAATCATTAATATAAATGACAAATAAAAGTGGACCCAACACTAATCCCTGAGGCACATCACTGGTCACAGGCTTCCAGTTTGAAAAACAATCCTTTACAACCACCTCTATCTTCTATCATCAAGCCAAATTTGCATCCAAATGGATACAAAAGGTTTAAGGTTTTATTGAAATAAAATCTCAAATTTGTTTTCAGACACATGCAAAAAAAAACACAACTGATTGTAAGTGAAAGAATGCAATGTTGTGGCAGGAGACAGCAGCATTGGAAATTCCCTGGTTCAATGCATTTAAAGGGCAGAATTTAACAGCCTCTCCCACTGATGGGATCTTGAACTTTTAAGCAGTTCACTGCAATTTTTTGATCTTGCCTCCATTGTAACAAGATCTGCTCAAAATATTTGCTTTTGGTATTTTAAAAAGTTGATTTGTTTTTTGCAGTAGTTGGCCACCCACTTTGTTTTTGAATCTGAGCACCATTTATACCATACTTACATCATGAGCTAATGAGAGTTATTAATTCTCAAGCACGTGCTCATCAGAATTAGCACCAATGGCAGCAATTATTCTAGCAATTTGTTTCACTTCATACTCTAACAATCCGTGGCGTGCTATAATCCCGGCCATAGACCTCATTGGTGCCTATATAAATTGTCAAATAAAACTTTGCTTACCTGTAAAGCTACAAAGACATTAGCCAGACCTTGGCCATATGTGTCATGGCAATGAACAGCAAGGGCACTTTTAGGAATTTCTTTCATTACTGCTTCCAGCATTTTCTTCACATTGCCAGGAGTTCCTATCCCAGTCGTGTCCCCCAGAGAAATTTCATAGCAGCCCATGCTGTACATTCTTTTAGCCACCTTCAGGAAAAACAAAACATGAATTATGATATAATATTTTACTTTTCATTTGAACAATAAAAGCAATAGATTTCTAGGAACAGTGAAGAGAAAACCAATAATATATTAAACAGATACGGATCAACACATCTGTCCTAAATTCACAAGCTTTCAAGGGAACAGTGAAACATCAACAAATATTTTTGTTGGTTTGATAATTGAGTTCAAGGAAACTTTTAATAATGCCACTTATTTAAAGAAAATAGGTGAAATTACATTTTTAAAAACTGCAGGTCAAATAAATCACTGTACGGAGAGTACTTAAAACATTTTGAAAGCCATTAGCTATTCAAAATTGATGAAGAATATTCAGCACACTTTGAGAAAATGAGAGTCATACACAATGAACTGGAAAGAAGTCTTTACTGTCTTAAGGATAGAGATCGTTTTAAGTAAGTTATATTTGTGTGTGGATGTTAGGAATAAGCTACAGTTTTAAGTTTACTTTCATTTCTGCATTTGTGCATTGAAAAAGAGAGAACTTGAGTTAAAGTTCACTTTAAAGAGTTGCCTGTATATCGATGGGTTTGCTTGTGAAACTGCATTTTAATGAGGTTCTATTACCCTTGAAGTGGAGGCTTGTGTCCTCAGTCGGGTAATCAATTGGGGAAATCAAAACAAAATAGGGAAAGAAAATGGGATTTTGCCTAGCAACAGTGGAGCCACACAGATGCAGAGAAAAGAAGAAAATAGTTTTAGTTCAGTTGGAAGCAGGTATCAGGAGGAGCTGGACATAGGAGGGATGACTGCAGAAAGCAGATTTCATAAAAGAACTGGAGAAAGTCCCAGAAACTAGGCATCTGGGGAGAGTTGATGAGAATCCAGAAAAATTGCTTTAAGGTGGCCTTACCCACTTCTTTCTTGAAGTGTGTGTGCCTGATTACAGACTCACAATTGGTTTACATAGACCATGCAGTTACTGTGACCATTAAAGTAGAAGATATATTTTTATACCTTGTGTATTCCTTGCAAATCTGTACGTATATGTGATGGTATAAATGTGAATGTAGGAATAATGAAATATATTTGATATTTTATTGTTTAATGTTTATTCTCTTAGAGTCACAGAGGTTTACAGCATGGAAACACGCCCTTCAGCCCAACTTGTCCATGCTCCTTTTTTTTTAAGCCTAAGCTAGTCCTAGTTGCCTACATTTGGCCTACATACCCATCTTACCCATGTAACTGTCTAAATGCCTTTTAAAAGACAAAATTGTACCCATCTCTGCTACTACCTTTGACAGCTTGTTCCAGACACTCACCATTCTCTGTGTGAAAAAATTGCCCTTCTGGACACTTTTGTATTTCTCCCTTTTCACCTTCAATCTATGCCCTCTAATTTTAGACTCCTCTAACTGACTATCTAGCTGAACTGTGCTCCACATTATTCATGGACCTTTAGAAGATCACTCCTCAGCCTTCTATGCTCCAGAGAAAAAAGTCCCAGTCTATCCATCCTCTCCTTATAACTCAAACCATCAAGTCACAGTAGCATCCTAGTAAATCTTTTCTGCACTCTTTCTAGTTTAATAATATCCTTTCTATAATAGGGTGAACAGAACTGTACACAGTATTCCAAGTGTAGCCTTACCAATGTCTTGTACAACTTCAACAAGATGTCCAATTCCTGTATTCATGTTCTGACCAATGAAACCAAATATGCTGAATGCCTACTTCACCATTCGGTCCACCTGGGACTTCACTTTCAAGGAGCTATGAATATTTATCCGTAGATCTCTTTGCTCTGTAACTCTCTCCAACGTTCTACCATTAAATGAGTAAGTCCTGCTCTAGTTCAATTTACCAAAAAGCATCACCTCACATTTATCTAAACAAAAATTCCATCTGCCATTCGTCAGCCCACTGGCCCAATTGATTAAGATCCTGTTGCAGTCCAAGATAACCTTCTTCTATGTCCACTGTGCCACCAATTTTACTAACCATGCCTCCTATGTTCTCATCTAAATCATTAATTTAAATGACAAATATTTGTGGACCAAACACTGATCCCTGAGGCACACAGATCACAGGCCTCCAGTTTGAAAAATAACCCTCTACATCCACCCTCTGTCTTCTGTCATCAAGCCATTTAGCTACCTCACCTTGCGTCCCATGAGATTTAATCTTATGCAACAATCTATTATGCAGTACCTTGTCAAAGGCCTTGATAAAGTCCATGTAGACATGTTGATTGCACTGACCTCATCTACCTTCTTGGTCAAAAACTCAATTGAATTTGAGAGACACAATTTTCCACTCACAAAACCATGCTGTCCCTGATCAGTTCTGGTGTCTTTAAATGCCTGTAGATCCTGTCTCTCAAAATACCTTCTAACAACTTACCCACCATAGATGTGAGGTTCACTGGCCCATAGTTCCCAGGCTTTTCCCCGCAGCCCATTTTAAACAAAGGCACAACATTTGCCACCCTCCAATCTTCAGGCAACTCACCTGAGACTATCGATGATTCAAATATCTCTGCTAGGGGATCCACAATTTCTCCCCTAGCCTCCCACAATGTCCTGGGATATACTTCATTGTCTTGGGGATTTATCTACCCTGATGTGCTTTAAGACTTCCAGCACCTCCTTCTCTGAAATATGTACACTCCTCAAGATATCACTATTTATTTCCCCAAGTTTCCTAACATCCATGTTTTTCTCAAAGTAAACAGTGATGAGAAATAATCATTTAGGATCTCACCCATCTCTTGTGAATCTGCACGTAGATGATCTCATTGATCTTTAAGAGGTCCTACTCTCTCCCTGGTTATTCTTTTGGCCTTTATGTGTTTGTAGAAGCTCTTTTGGATTTTCCTTTACCTTATCTGCCAAAACAATCTTGTGTCCCCTTTTTTCCCTCCTGATTTCTGTCCACTCTCTACACCCCCTATACTTTTCAAGAGATTCACTTGATCCCTGTTGCCAATGCATGCCATGTGTCCCCTTCTTCTTCTTGACCAGGGCCTCAATATCCCAAGTCACCCAAGACTCCCTACTTCTACCCTTCACTCTAAGTTGAATGTGCTTACCTTGAACCCTGATTAGCACACTTTTGAAAGCCTCCCACTTACCAGACATCCCTTTGCCTTCCTCTCTTAACTCTTGTTAAAAGTTCATCAGCAGACTAATGTGACTGTTCAGTAGCTGCTCTCCATCTTTCTAAACAAAATATGAAAGCCCATTCCCCGACCCCTCTCAGACATTGGACTCCACACCCCAGCCCCCACCCCTCTCAGATTCTGTCTTCTCCCCAGTTCCTGCCAAACAGACACTGAGGCTCTCCCCCGCCTCCACACAGACACCAAGGCTCTCCCCTCTCATCCTTCCCACCCACAAGCATTGGGTCTTCTCTCTTTCCCCCACACCATACATAACAGAAGCCCACACTTCCTCAATGGTGGACGATTGCTACTGCTGACAGAGTCACTTGGCGCTGACCATTTCATGTGCTCCTTAGCACTGCCCCCTTGGCAATGCCAAAACAAGCATGATTCATGCCAGCATGGTGTCACATCACCGGGGAGGTGGTAGTGATGGATGCGCCATGCTATAGTGTCAAGTTATTTAATAATATGTTAACATTTTGTAAATGTATTGAATTCAGGTTCATCCCCAAAACGGGGCTTGGGAAACTGAGATAAATTTAAGCAGCAGCAGCAGCTGCTGAGTAGGTGTAAAGGAAATTGGAGGAGGAATAGCCCGTTCAGACCTTCAAGCCTGCTCCACTGTTCAAGGTTATGGTCATCTTCTAACTCAAGGCCATTTTCCTATATTATCCACCTTGACATACTTAGCATCTAAAAATTTATCGATCCTGTCTTGAACATACTCAATGACTGAACCTCCACCATTTTTTCAAGTAGAGAATTCCAAGGATTCACTTCCCTCTGAGTGAAGATTCACCTCCTTCTAGTTATAAATGGCTTGTCTCACATTCTGAGATTATATCCCTTGGTTTTAGACCCATCCAGCCAGGAAAACATCCTTCTTACGTCTATCCTGTCGGGCCCTATGTGAATTTTATATATTTGAAAGAGATCACCTCCCGTTATTCTGAAGCCCTGACCAAAGATTATCTCAACATTGGCTCCATTTTCTCCCCACAGGTGCTGTCAGACCCTACTGAGATCTTCCAGCATTTTCAATTTTTCTTCCATTCCATTCCATTCCTCCACACTCTTTAAACTGGCCATTTTTCTTTCTGAATGAGCCCATATTCATTGCAATTGTTATCTCAGCTTCTTTGTTTTGCACATGATTGACAGCATATAGAGGTAGGAGACTATGGCAGCAGTGATATTCATAGAAGGAAGTCCCAAAAGAGAGAGGTGAACAGGACAGAGATGTATAGGAGGGAAATACAAACGGCAGAGATGAACAGAAGCACAGTGCACACGAGGGGAGCACACAGGAGAGGGCTGTACAGGAGTGAAGGGTGCATTTGGGGGGGTCTGTGCCTCTGTCCTATGCGCCTCCCTCCTGTGCTGTTTGCTTCTTTAAACCTCGATTCTTTGTACCAATGTAACTATGTGATTGAAGATTCAATTTCCTTGATCTCGAGAAGATCGATGCCTCTGCAGGCTGTAATTATCACATCACGTGCTGGTTGACATCTGTTTTCTCCAGATAATGTGGGCAACACATTACTGTGAAAATGACCACCACCTTGGTTTGCTACCACATCATCCAAGGGCATGACAGAAGACTTATCAAGTGTCTCCCAGTCAGCTGCACAGAAATGTAACTCGCTGGTCACTGATGGAATTTTTTTTCCAGGGCCAAAATCATATAAACTTCTCATGTGGTCAAACTAGTCAGAATGAGCGAGCGTCTGGCTGAATTGGCAGATAAATGTATAGTGGTCCATTTTGGCAGGTTAAATGGGATGAAGGAGTATAATATCCAGGGTAAGACTCTTAGCAGTGTAAAGGATCAGAAGGATCTTGGGGTCCGGGTCCATTGGACTCTTAAATTGGCCTCGCAGGTAGACGATGTGGTTAAGAAGGCGTATGGTGTACTGGCCTTCATCAATCGAGGGATTCAGTTTAGGAGTCGGGAGATAATATTGCAGCTTTATAAGACTCTTGTCAGACCCCACTTGGAGTACTGTGCGCAGTTCTGGTCACCTCATTACAGGAGGGATGTGGAAGCTATTGAAAGGATGCAGAGGAAATTCACAAGGATGTTGCCTGGATTGGGTGGCATGCCTTATGAGGATAGGCTGAGGGAGCTTGGTCTTTCTTCCTTGGAGATATGAAGGATGAGAGGTGATCTGATAGAAGTGTATAAGATGTTGAGAGGTATTGATTGGGTAGATTCTCAGAGGCTTTTTCCCAGGGCTGAAATGGTCGCTACGAGAGGACACAGGTTTAAGGTGCTGGGGGGTAGGTACAGAGCAGATATCGGGGGTACGCTTTTCCACTCAGAGGGTGGTGAGTGAGTGGAATCGGCTGCCGTAGGTGTTGATGGAGGCAAATTCAATAGGATCTTTTAAGACTCTTCTGGATGAGTACATGACTTAATAGGATTGAGGGTTATAGGTAAGCCTAGTAGGTAGGTATCTCATAGCCGCAACTTGTGGGCCAAAGGGCCTGTTTGTGCTGTAGTTTTTTTTATGTTCTATGTCCTATACAGAATACCATAGACTACACAACAAGCACAATTTTTTATAAACTACACAGAATGTTCTTCTAAGAGTATATAGCTGGCTTGAAACCACAAAAAAAAGATGCATGCAGCTGTCCACCAGATTCGCTCAGAACTGTCATACAGAGGCATTCGAGACCTTTTCATTCCAGGAAACAGACTTAACTGCTGTCTGCTTGGAGGTGAAGGGCACCCACTTCAAACCTGGCTGATGATAATGTGAGGAACCACAGCAAAAGGAGTTCTACAATGAGAACCACATGACTATCAGGTATGGCATCAATCAAGTCATCAGAGTATGAAAAATGCATTTCAGCTGGCAAGATAAGTCTTCAGGTTCTTTTCACATCTCACCTGAGAAAGACCAGCAGAAAGAATTTCTGAAGGAGGAGCAGGAATGGCCTCATCAGTCAACTTTGGCTGAGGAGACATGGAGAAGCAGAAAGAAAGGGGATGCAGGTGGGAACCACTTGATAGACCAGCTCTTGCTATTGTGGCCCAGGATGTCCCAATATCACAAGTCAAGTGAAATAAAATCACTCCTATCACTGAGAACAACCTGTCTTTCCCTTTCCACTAAATAGTCCTTTAACCACTCATTTACCCAATGTATAATGTCCCAAAGACATCCATCGCGAAACAAGTGAAATTGTAAATGCAGAATGCAACAATGAGAAAAATATGAAATGTTGTCAATCAATATAGATTATGGGGCATTGGTAAACGTGGAGACTCAACAACGTAATATTTTGCTATGTGCATTGATTAGGTGAATTACTAATCCTTAAGAACTTGGCTTCCTACCAGTTTTGTATGGTACCTCTTAGCAGATAGAGAAGCAAGCTACCCATTCCCAGATCCTCATTCTGACTGCTGAGGTGCTCTTGATCACAGGGCCCTGGGATTTCATTATCATAGACAAGCTCATGCACAATTAGAAAGAGAGGTCCCAATGCTGGAAACCAAAGTCCTCTAGTTCAAAAACCTAGATCAAGTTGGCCAGCAAAGAATTGGCCGGCATGGAGCTGGCCAAAGAGGAACTGGCCAGAGAGGAGCCGGCCTGAGGGGAGCTGGCCAAAAGAGAGCTGGTCGGAGAGGAGCTGGGCAGGCTATTGGAAGTAGCTCTTGAATTGTGTGGCCTGAATGTTAAGCCACAGCAGTGGTGGTGATTGTAAATACTCACTTTTTTCATTTAGGGTTTGTTTTTCCCCAAGGAGACTGCGTTGAAGCAAATCAAAATTGCAACAAGCCTTAAACAGGCATTAAGTCCTCTTTTGCACATGCAAATGATTTAATGCATTTTCATGCAAAGAACATCACTTGCTTGCCCTTACCAATAAGCTGAGTGGAACATTGCCTATATAGCCTGTTTGTGTCTTTGAAGATCACAGAAGGCCTGAAAGATGTGTGCCATGTGGCCTGATTTAACCACTAAAGTAGCTACAGATATGGAAACAGTTTGTATCTTGGGAATAAGACAACAGTAAGAAAAATAAAAATCATTGGAGAAAATGATGAGTTAAAGTAAAAGAAGGCAACTGAATGGAGCAGAACAAAATCTTGAGTGCTGTATAAATTGCTGGAGAAGCTAAATAGCAATAAATTACTAGAAACCTTTACTCCTTACTCAGAGAGTGGTTGAGGTATAGAATGCACCGCTTGTGGAGTCGAACATTTTAGGAACTTTTAAACAGTTATTGGATAGGCACATGGAGCACACCAGAATGATAGCGAATGGGATAGCTTGATCTTGGGTTTGGACATAGCTCGGCACAACATTGAGAATTGAAGGGCCTGTACTTTGCTGTACTGTTCTAAGTTTGAGCCACTTGTTTGGCATTTTTGAAGACTATCATTTCTTGCAATGAGTGGAAGTAAATTAAATCTCTCTTCTTTCTTGCCTTGGATATTTCTAATGGTGATGGACTAACTATAAAAATCGTCGCAACAATAAGCTTTCCAACAACTTTCTTTCCAAATTATTTACTTTAAATATGATTGTTTAGGAGGCAATTTCCAATAAGCACTGTAATTAGTACAAGACTAGCTGTACAATAGCTTACCTCTGCAACCTTAGCTGGTGCAATGTTTCCTTCATATGGGCATCCTATTGCACACGACACATACCTGTTATTTGAACAGTAAAAAAAGTGTTTTGTTTTGTTTCTTTTATTGCTACAATCTGTTGAATTGCTACTGAACAAAATGCTGATTCATCATAAAGATCAAAGCAGAAATTCATATAATGATTTGACATACTTCATGGTCATATTAAGTTTTTCTTTATTAGAACTTTTGAACTCTGAATTGCCACTGAACAAAATGCTGATTCATCATAAAGATCAAAGCAGAAATTCATATAATGATTTGACATACTTCATGGTCATATTAAGTTTTTCTTTATTAGAACTTTTGAACTCCGATAGCAATGCATAACATCATTTCAAGGTGCAGGGAATAGGGATTATATTACTTTCAAATTATCTCAGATTATTGTTTAGAATCAAGAAACTTATTTTGCTATTGTAATTTAGAACTGCACAATCATTTTAAGGATTCTCTCCAAAAGTAAATTGACCAAAGGAAAATGTAGTATATTCTTCCAGGTTTATTCAAACCGTTTATATAAATGCTCTGCAATTAATTTGATGTAGGTTTGTGAATGGATTTCATGAATTACATCTCGAATGTATGGGTATCCCTCTCTCATATTTCATTACAATCTAAAATTACAGTCTGATTTTTAATCATATTCTCTTCTCAGCATGTAACTTAAACTCATTGAATCTTCATACCAACAGATGCTGTCAACCATTACCACAAGTAATCTGATTCTAGGTGAGGCCACAACACAAACCATAAGACAGAATCTGTTCAGGACTCATCATCATAT
This sequence comes from Sphyrna mokarran, assembly GCA_024679065.1. Classification (NCBI taxonomy): domain Eukaryota; kingdom Metazoa; phylum Chordata; class Chondrichthyes; order Carcharhiniformes; family Carcharhinidae; genus Sphyrna; species Sphyrna mokarran. The sequence continues at coordinate 110,383,245 of JAGIQG010000005.1, forward strand.
TAACCTCTGTGAGGACTTTAGGCTTTGAATAAGTGGGGAATAACAAGGGCCCACACAAGTGCCAGCCAGCGGCCACCTCCAACAAGACAGAATCTAAACATCTCCCCTTGACATTCAATGGCATGAACAATGTTAAATTTTCTACCATCAATATCCTTGGAGTGCCTATTAACAAGAAATTTAAATGGATCAACCATATAAATACTGTGATCAGATAGATGAGTCAATGAGTTCTATTGGCATTTTTGACCTCCCTACTCCAAAGTCTGTCCACTACCTACAATGTGGAGATGCCAGTGTTGAACTGGGGTAAACACAGTAAGAAGTCTTATAACACCAGGTTAAAGTCCACCAGGCTTACTTGGTAGTACAAGCCACTAGCCTTCGGAGTGCTGTCCCTTAATCAGGTAAGTGGGAGTTCTGTTCACAAACATTTTATATAAAGACACAAACTCTATTTACAAAATAATGGTTGCAATGCAAGTCTTTATAGGTAACACAGAGGAGATGTTCTATTACTTAGAGGAGATGTTCTATTGCCCAGAAAGGTTCCCATTCACCATGAAAGTCCTACCTTGATTTGACTTTCCAAATTGCAGCATCTCAAGCTTATCAATATTGAACTCCGTTTGCCATTTCTCGGCCCACTTCCCCAACTGATCAAGATCCTGCTGCAATTTTTGATAACCTTCCTCATTGTCTCCAATACTATCTACTTCAGTGTCATCTGCAAACTTACTGATCATGCCTTGCACATTCTCATCCAAATTGTTGATGTAAACAACAAACAGCAATGAGCCCAACACTGATCTCTGGGGCACACCACTAGTTACAGCTTCTAGTCTGACAAGCATCCTTGAACCATTACCCACTGTCTCCTACCATTAAGCCAATTGTATATCCAATTTGTCAGCTCTTCCTGGATTTCATATGATCTATCTTCCAGAGCAGACTACCATGTGGAACTTTGTCTAAGATGTTACTGAAGTCCATATAGACTGCATCTACTATCCCACCCTCATAAACCTTCCTGGTCATTTCATCAAAGAACTCTAAAAAATTTGTAAAGCATGATCTCACTGCTGATTAGTCCAATCGAACCATTTCCAAATGCCTGTATATCTAATCCCTCAGGATCCTCTCTAGTAACTTGCCCACCACAGATGTTAGGCTTACCAGTCTATAATTCCCAGATTTTTCTTTGCAGTCCTTCTTAAATATGGGCAAAATAACTTATATCATATGTCATCATAATAACACAATATAAACAAGCAAGAATACAGACTACAAACAAGTCATATACTGCTCTGCACTGTTCCCTTTCAGAGCATTTTAAATTACTGCCATTATTCACTTTTTACATGATTTTGTTGATCAAAGACAAATTGAAGAAGTAGAAAAACATTTACCAATTTGGACTCTTTGCCAAAGACACTTCAAATTAACAATTCAATTTTTAATCCCAAGCCCATCTCCTGTGACAATAATCTGATAATGAAAACTGGAATCAGGCCTGATCTTATTGTGAGTTGCTTAACAAGTTCTAATGCGCAAACCAAGCCAATTCCATCTTCTACATAAGACATACACTGGCAAAAAGTATTTGTTTGCTACCATTCCAATAATTTTCTAAAAACTGAGTTTTTAGAATGTTCCTTTTCAATCTTCAAAATTGTAAATGTTTATTCTGTAAAAATAATTATTTCATGGATCAACAATTGGAAATTTTAACTCTTCTATGAATAGAACTATGTTTGTCAACATTATACTATAAATATTTATTTGAGTTAATGCATATATGTTAATTAATATATAATTAACATCTCTGCATGCAAAAATGTAGGCACAGTGATACAGTGGTTAGCAATGCTGCCTCACAGCACCAGACACCGGGTTTGACTCTCAACTTGGGTCAATGTCTGTGTGGAATTTGTACGTTCTTCCAGTCTCTGCATGGGTTTCCTCCGGGTGCTCCACTTCCTCCCACAGTCTGAAAAATGTGCTGGTTAGATGCACTGGCACACTAAATTCTCCCTTAGAATACTTATATACGCAACTCGAGGATTTCCACAGTAACTTCGTTGAAGTGTTAATGTAAGCCTATCTGTAACACTAATAAATAAATTTAAAAAAAAGAAAAATCTCACCAATAGAATGAGGAAATATGAAAGGATATAGCAAATTTGAAAGTAGCTATTATCCCAGACCCGTCCCAAAGAAGTAAAGGAAACTCTGACCATTATACTCTAACTCTCCCTGGGCACAGACATGGGGTCGCATTTGCTATTGCTTAAAGAGAGAGAAAAGCATAGACCGAGCAAATCAGTCAACATAACCTTGGAAAATTATCAGAAAAAAATTTAAGGGACAGTAAAATTTCTGCTTAGAAAGGCACAAATAAATAAGGCAGTCAGCGCAGATCTGTTACAGGGAAGTCATGTCTGATGAACTTGATTGATTATTTTTGAGAAGATAACAAGGAGCATTACTGAGGAAAACACATTTGCTGTAGTCTACATAAATTTTAGCAAGGATAAAAGGTCCCATATGGCAGACAAATCAGTAAATTGAAAGCTCACGGGACCCAAGTGGAAGTGGCAAGTTGGATCCAAAATTGGCTTAGCAAGAGGAAGCAGAGGGTAATGGTTGACACATGTTTTTGTGATTGGAAGACTGTTTCCAGTGGGGTTCTGCAATGCTCAGTTCTATAAGTCCATTATCTTACATGCTATATTTCAATGACTTACACTTCAAGGTAGGGGACATGAGATGATTGCAGATGATACAAAAGTTGGCTGTATGGTTAACAGCTAGGAAGAAAATTATAGATTGCAAGAAGTTATGAATGGGTTGATTAAGTGGGTTTAAATGTGGGCAAGAAGTATGGGAGTTCAAACAAGGCAAGTGAATACACAATAAATGGTAGGATACTGAGGGGTACAGGGCAAGTGCATGTTTACAGATTCCTGAAGGTAGCAGGACAGGTAAGTCAGGGGGAAAAATGATATAGTTGCCATTACAGAGACTTAGTTAAGGGAAGGATAGGATTGGCAGCTTAACATTTCAGGATATAGGTGTTTCAGGCATGATAGAGGGGGGTGTAAAAGGGATGGATGAGTTGCACTACTGGTTAATATCACAGCTGTACTCCAGGAGGACACCTCGGAGAGGGCTCATTCAATGAGGCAACATGGATAGAGCTCAGGAATAGGAAAAGTGAGGTCACAATGTTGGGGGTTTACTATAGGCCACCCAATTGCCAGCGGGAGATTGAGAATCAGATGTGTACACAGATTTTGGCAAGGTGTAAAAGTAACAGGATTGTTGTGGTGGGAGATTTTAATTTCCCCTATATTGATTGGGACTGACTTAGTGCTAGGGGTGTGGATGCGGCAGAGTTTATAAGGAGCATCCAGGAGGACTTCCTGAAACAATACATAGATAGTCCAATTAGGAAGGGGCAATATTAGACATGATACCAGGAATACTTTCTGCTATTGCCTGAAGCATAGCATATGAGAGCAGGGAGGTTATGCTGGAACTGTGCAAGAATAGTTAGATCGCAAACAGTTCTGGTAACCACATTACAGGATATAAGATTGCAATAGAGAGAGTGCACGACATTATCAAGATGGCAAATTCTAATCAAGAGGAAAGATTGGATAGGCTAAAATTTTTGTTAGAACAGAGAGTGAGGACAGATTGAAGTGAAGTGTGTAAAATTGTGATGGGCCTAGATAGAGTGGATAAGAATGACATAGTTCTCTAAGCAAAGAGGTCAATAACCTGGGGATATAGAATTAACGTAATTGGTGGAAGGATTGGAGACAAATTGTGAAATGTTTTCACCCATGCTTGGGCTCTGGAATTCACTGTCTGAAAGAGAATTGTGAAGATTGACACCATTGGGTGGAATTTTCTGATTATCTTTCCAAAGTGTTGTTATGGGTGGGAAAAGCCAAGTGCTGCCTTGCCAACTTTTCCCACCATGTTTTTAATTTAACTGCTTTTTGAGAAAAAAAATGCAAGAAGCAAGTCCCACAATGTCCCTGATTTAAAAAAATGAAAACAGGGCACACTCCTCCCTAGACACGGAAATCCCTTCCCATTGACATGGACCCTTCCACCTCACCCCACATTTATCACTACCACCAACACAGAACTCCCCCGTCAGCACTGCCGGGGCCTCTAAGACACAGCACTCTGCACTGCCTGGACAGTATTGCCCGAGAAATGCCAGGGTACTGCCCACAAATGACCCTCTCCCCCCAAGATCTATATTCACCTCTGAGCCTCTGCAGGTTCTGCTTGCCTGACACACATGATGGGGGGCTGTTGTGATTCACATTAGCATGCCATCACACCCACGTAAATGTAGTATTTAACATGGGGGAGGTGATCACGTGGTTATAAACATCTGATGTGCATAGTCAATGGGAAGTAAATAGGGATCACAACTTTTAAAGTTGGGTTATGCCAGTGGAGGGTGGAGCGATAAAATAGAGTAGACAATCCCTCCAGAGTAAAAGCCATTTAGATTCTTCCGCTCAATTCTCCATTCCCCCTGCCATTCCTGCCCCAGAAATGGAGTCGAAAATCCTCCCCATTGTCTTTAATCCCAATCACAAACTCTATTTCGTCATCACTGACTTCATCCCTTTCCCTGGCAATTTTAATACACTCGCATGAGTGCCTTTTCCGAGTCTTTACGTCGCTCGTTGACGTTTTGGTCTACCACTAGCAGATCCCCAGCCGGGGTCTTTTTGATCTTGAGTTACCACTAGCAGAGCCCCAGCCGGGGTCTGCTTGATCTTACCAATTGTGGCACGCAGAACCCCAGCCGGGGTCTGCTTGATCCTTATCTGTGGCTCGCAGAGCCCCAGCCGGGGTCTACTTGATGTCAATTGTGGCTCGGTTGGATACCCTGCTAGGAGTGTTAATTAGCTGGGTAGTGAGCTGGTACCGTCCTCCCTGATCTTATTGGGCATTTAGACCCTATTTGTCGGTACTTTGTGGTCGGTGCTCGGCTCTCTTGCATGAGGAGGTAATTTAGAAATTTAAGGGATAAGTTTAGACCAAATTCAGGGAAGCCAGATTAGGTGTTGTGACAATTTTGTCATAGCCAATTAACCTAGTTAACACATTTTTGGGAATGTGGGAGGAAACCGGAGTACCCGGGGAAAACCCACACAAACAACGGGGAGAAAGTGCAAACTCCCCCAGCCACAAGGCCCAGGTCGGGAACCGACCCTGGGTCCAAGTAGCCGGCCAACCAACAGTGCTACTCACTGGGCTGACGTGCTGCCCGTACGTACCTCGACACCTAGGGTGGATATCGGTGTCGTTGCCATCCACTGGTAGTGATCATCAGAGACAAGATGGGGCACTACGTCCCTTCTCCGCGTCACTCCAGGCTCGGATCATTCGTCTCACCCTCTGTACCGAATTGTGTGGGTAGGGGGTCGCAGGTACCTCTACTACCTAGACAGCCATGACCGCATCCGCCAGCGGTTCACCAACTATCCCCGGGACAAGCCGGAACTTGTCGAGACTTTTTTTCTTTGACGGATTACCGGGTTTAGGCATAGAAACGTGTTGGCTGTTCTCGGCCAGTCAAATTCCTCCAGACCTTCACCTGCCAGCTGGAAGGCCTGTGTTCCCTGCGGGACCATCGGTAAGGGATGACTCACTGTGGTCTAGAACACCAAGAATACCACAGCTACGCAATACACCCCACAGTCTACTCCAGCGGTACCACGCTTGGATGGCAGCAGTCCAAGTTGTCGAAAGTAGTGGACATGGACCTGGCATGCATCGCCCCCGCTATTTGTTTCTCGACCAGTCACGGAATACCCTCTCTTGTGCCCAAGGAGACGGTACCAGGTGGCTCCCGCGGAAGGGATTGACTCACTGTGGGTAGAAACCAGAAGACCCGCACAGTTACGGGAGTGGCTTTTAACGCCTTTTTTTCGGCTTAGCCAATCCATCTATCCACCTGTCTGTAATTGCAGCCTGACACGGGCATCCAGACATACAACTACTCCGTGTCGATTCTTCTTACTGAGACTACACCCTAGTGTCTTATTTGATCCTGAAGTGTTTTTTTTTCCCCCCCATATTTGTGTGTTGTCACTCTGGTTGTCCATATCCCACTCCATAATATAACTACTATCTTAACTTGTCCAAGGTCCTCAGCTGCGAAAATGCTAATCCATTCCTTATTATCTCCACATTTGTTTATTCAACACACACTCAGGTAGCCTTCCACGTTCTATCTTCCTGAATTTCTGGTTATCCAAAGTTTTCTGCTGGTGCTTTAATAAGCACAAAATCCTATTCTTCCATCACCCCTGCACCCACTGACACACAAAGGCTCCAAGTTAAGCAATGCCTCAGTTTTAAAATGTTTTCAGATCTCTTCATGACCTTACATCTCCCTATCTTTGTAATCTTCTCCAGACCTAAAAACTTTTGAGATAATCTGCATCTATCCAATTCTGGTCTCTCGAGAATGCTTGATTCTAATTGTTTCCCATTGGTGCCTTACATGCAGCTGCCAAGGCATTAAGTTCTTGAATTCCTTGCCTAGAACTCTCCAGCCTCATTTTTCCTCTTTCAGACACTCCTTAAAACCCAAATCGTTGACCAAGCATTTGGTCATCTGCCCAATGTCTACTTATGGGTCACATACTTGTTTATATTGCATATGTGAAGCCCTTGGGATGTATTATTATTTTTAAAGGTCTATAAATACAAGTTGTTGTGGTAGAGACAGAAATATTTAAAAAATACTTGGAAGTGGACTTTCTGTGCTGTAAACCTATAAGGTTATGGACCCAGATCTGGAAAGTGGAATTAGACAGGGTGGCTATTTCATGTCCAACACAGACTCAATAGGCCAAACAGTCTCCCTATATGCAGCAAATTGCATCTTATGGAAAGATCACAATTATGTAACACCGTCAGGTGGATTTTCTCCCCCACAGTGTACTTTCTGGCGGCAGAGCTGGCCCACTATTGGCCAGCAGCAGGATCTTCTGGTCCCATTGATGTATACAGAGTTTTGCAAGCCCCGCACCTTTTATTGCCGGGAATACGCTGCCAGGAAGAGTTTTCATCGGCGGACCAGAAAATTCTGGCAGCAGGAAGGACTGAAAAATTTCAGCCCTCACTGTTTTCAGCAGACAGAATCTATCCTAATATGCAGCACCATTACTGATGTTTTATAGACATTTCAACTTCAATATAAATGTGAAGCTTCACAATACCTTAGTTATTCCCAGAAGCCCATCAATGTTTCAGGAATATTTGTCTCTATGAAGCAAAATTCAAGATCTGCATTTCACAAACTGCATTCAAAACTTTGCCATCAAAATTGCAATCAATTCATAATTACAAATGGTTATGCTCCACTTAAAACTATGCAAGGTTGAACAAAAATTAAAACGACACATATGGTGAAGTTTGTGCAGATGTCAGGTTACAACCAAGATCATTTTTAAAGGCAGTCAGAAGTGTAAAATATTCCAATAATATCTTATTCATTACAGCTTAAAATAATTCCAAATTTTCCAAAATTGAAAGTACAATGAACAGTTTATTTTTTAAATGACAAACAGAGTGATCAAAAAATGTTGTGCATTTCCAAAAGGTCATCTCCAGATTTGTTTACTCTGTGTCTTCCTGGTACTCAGCTTCACTGTTTATTTAAGATGCTTTATTAACACAAGCATTTGTTTAAATACTGTTCATCTGATTACAAACTTGTCTCAAGAAGGACTGATAAGGTCTTTCCAGACAGATCAAATGCACATAAACATCGACCATATATTAACAGACTGCACATTTTAACAATTGACAATTTGTAGATAAAACTCAGCCAGATGTGGCAAAGCTGGGTAACAGTATACAGTTTATGACTGGGAAAATTCAACAATTATTTGGCGTTGTATTCAAAACAGATAGACACAGATGTTATCCATCTTTACTTGCTCTGTGATTCTTTTACAGTTGGGATCAGTCAACTCCAGATTTTGCAGTTTTAAAAGTGTCTTTGGTCACTTTTGTGATTGGTCTTTTGGATTTCTCTACTCTCCTATTCTGCATAGCAATCTTCAATCTTGTTGAGGCAACTGCCTGCAGACATGGTCATTCTTAGGTTGCGTAGGTTTGAGGAATTAGTGGGTGTAATATGTAGGGATATGGGGGTAGGGCCTGGATGGGATTGTGTTCGGTGCAGACTCAACGGGCCAAAGGATCTCTTTCTGCACTGTAGGGTTCTATGACCTATGATCTTCTTCTGCTAACTGAGACCGTGAGGGCTGAATTTTAACCCAGAGAAATTCTGGGATGCTACAACCCAGAGCAATACCGGCACATGAGGAACTTGAGCACTAGAGGATGCACATACACAATCCTCTCAAGAGAGGTGGGTTGCCAGTTCCCATTAGTTAATTGCTCAATTAAAGCAATATTGTTCCACATGCTTCTGACTTTTAATATTTGATCCAGGCGATTCTCAAGCATCCCGAAACTGGCCAGTGAAGACAAGGCAAGTACACACCACCAATTAAAGTGGATGAATCAACCTCTGAGAAGCATGTCAATAATTAATACTCATATCAGTTTTCTTACTTGTATGGTATGGAGATTGTCCCTTTAAGAGTCAAGGTGAGAGTCACATGACCTGGGAAACCAATCAGTGATCAGGGAAAGAGAAATCACCCTGGTAACTGCAGCCTTCTATATTCAGAGTGCTGTCGGGAGCTGATTGCAGCTATGAGGTTGCAAGCCTCTGGATAGTTTCAAGCTGCAAATAAATGAGTTGTTCATTTTTACATCTGGTGACAAGGGTAAAAATGATCCTCAAACTGTGAGTATCCAGCTTACATTGAAGTTGAGTGAGGCTGAGAAAAGAAAAGGCCACTTACCAATATGGCCCTCTTTGGACAGATAGATGTATTTATTTCTCTGCAGAGGACTGGATACAATACATAGAGCACCTTGGGTATTACTTCCAAGTGAAAGAAATAAGGGAGGAGGCAAAGGGTAAGACAATCCTCCTCTGTGTGTGTATGTAAAACCAAAGTTATAATCTGATTCATAGTCTCGCACCCCCAACTGTGCCTGATTCCAAATCACTCGGCGGAGTTGGTAAAGTCACATTTCCGACCTAAGCCATCTGTCATATTCCAGAGAACACAGTAAGAGGTCTGACCACACCAGGTTTAAGTCCAACTGACTTATTTGATAGTAAACTCACAAGCTTTTGAGGTGTTTCAACCTCTTCGTCAGGTGAATGGGGTGTTCTGGTCTCAGAAATAAATCGATTGGTTGGACTTAAACCTGGTGTTGTCAGACCTCTTACCGGTGTTTACCTCAGTCCAATGCCGGCATCTTTACACCATATTCCAGAGACTCATGTTTAATTCAAGGGGGAGAGCCCGCGGTCAAACTGTTGCAATTTAAATCACTAAATTGAAACAGGCATAGAAGTACTATGATTGAATGATACATTACAGAGCAGATTAGTCTGCAGGGTGAATAACAAGACGATTCAATGTTGATTACTTACAGACGTTGATATAAATTTTAAACAAGCAATATATAAAGCACAGGCAATGGCTGACAAAGCTGCTTAGGAATTACAGAGTACGCAAAACGTTCACCCAGTAGGGCAGTCAGTACTGGCACCAAAACTGAAGAATTAGTGGGAAATGAGTTTTGTCACAAAGACAAGAGGACTTAGAATAGGCAATCAGGAAAGTCTGAAGTTAAATGTTATTTATGTGGAGGAGACCACCACCCCTCTCACTAGCTCCTCCCCCCACCCCCGCCCCAAATCATACAGGTATAAGAAGGCTGCGTGTATTTTTTTTGTCATGATGTGGAGATGCCGGCATTGGATTGGGGTAAACACAGTAAGAAGTCTCATAACACCAGGTTAAAGTCCAACAGGTTTATTTGGTAGTAAACACCACTAGCTTTTGGAGTGCTGTCCCTTTGTCAGGTATTTGGGGAGTTCAGAAACTCCCCACTCATCTATTGAAGGGGCAGAGCCCCAAAAGCTAGTGGAATCTGCTATCAAATAAACCTATTGGACTTTAACCTGGTGTTGTGAGACTTCTTACTGTCTTTTTTTTGTGTCATAGGAGATGCCACTTAAGGCATAGGTGCAGAGCCAAGTCTAATCCACCAAGTAATCAAATTAAATAATGCATCACCATTATGCGATATGGAAGTGTCTAGCACCAATGATTTAAATATTCACTCCCTATTTAATATAAAAGGGGGAAATGTAGCCCTATAATATTGTGAATAAATGACAAGCCTCTTAGGATGGAAATTAATACAGAGGCATCAGGGACTGTGTTGGTGAGCATACGTATCAGTACTTCACAGAAGAAGTTCAACCATTAAATTTTAAGAGTACTGCAGCCAATTTAACAAGTTACACTGGAGAAGTAATAAAAATAATGGGCACTCTAATGGTACTTGTAAACTGTGAGCAACAGACTGTCCAACTCCCACTAATCATAGTGACAGGTGAAAGACCAAACCTTCTCGGCCATGATTGGCTTAAGAATATAAAGTTAAATTGGATCGAGATTTTCTGAACGTAGAAAGGACTGAACTGACAAAGAAATATGAAAGCATCTTCAAAGATGACTCAGGCAAAATAAAAGGCCTGCAAGCGAAGACGCTATGTGGACCCAGAGGTGACCCCTTGATTCTTTAGAGTGAGACCAGTACCATATGCTTTTCAGGAGTAAGCAGATAGTGCATTAAAGTAATTGGAAGAACTGGGAATTATCCAGCCAGTTCAGTTCTTGGAATGAGCAGCACCTGTAGTTCCTGCATTGAAACCAAACAAGACCATCCGCATTTGTGGTGATATTAAACAGACTGCCAAATTGGATAAGTATTCAATCCCGAAGATTGAAGGCCTGTGCAAGGCTGGCTGGAGGTGAGTCACCCACAGCAGCAGCTGGCAAAAATGCACGCCAGATCCTACCTTCCACTAAGCCTCAATTTCTCTCATCCCCAGCAATTCCAAGCTGCAGCAGTTCAAGGAGAATACCCACTACTAACTAGGATCAGGCAATGGTGGGTGGACAGTGATGTACGTATCTTAAAAATTAATTTTAAAATAAGAAGAAAATGAAATGTCCTTTTGAAACTGTACTTTCTTTATGGGAAGGAAATAAGAGAAATGATGAGACTTCAAGTGTTTGTCAACTCAGATATTCTCCTTACAGCACAGAGGCTAAGGGGAGATTTAATAGATGTGTTTAATGTAAATTGGACAGAATGGTGGGGATAGAAGTCATGATGTAGAGATGCCGGCGTTGGACTGGGGTAAACACAGTAAGAAGTCTGGCAATGCCAGTTTTAACTCCAACTGATTTATTTGATAGTTTACTATCAAATAAATCGGTTGGACTTAAACCTGGTGTTGTCAGACTTCTTACGGGATGGAAGATGCAGCGAGCTTCGGCCAGGCCAGATAATACTGCCAGCAGAATGGGCAGGAAAACCCCATCCATTGTTTCTAGGGGCAAGAAGGTCAGAGGCACAGATTTAAGATGATGAGCAGAAGTACCAAAGATGATGGAGGGAAGCATTTTTTTAATACAGCAAGTTGCAATCATCTGGAATGCACTGTCTGAAATGGAACTGAAGGTTCGACAGTAAGCTTCAAAAAGAGAAATAAATACTTGAAAAAAGAACATTTAGAGTGTCACAGATAAATAGCAAGAGAATGGAACAAGTAGCTAAATAAGAATTGGCACAGCCACAATGGACAAGCCCAAGTATTATTTTCGTTTGCAGGAAGAAAGCTGCTTCTAATTTGAGGATGATGGACAGGGGGATGGGCAACAGCGAACATCCTATTCTTAAACCAGTTTGAGGAAGACAATAGAAATAATGAGAACTTGCTCAGCTGCAGTTCTAAACATGGTGACAATATTAATTCATTCTTAACGGTACAGGATTGGGTGGAGGATTAATAATTAAAAATTGAGAATTAGAGAGGCGGGTAGCAAGTGTCCCATCTTGAAGAGACTGGACACTTCAGTATTAAATATTTAAATCAGGCAACGGGCTTGGAGGATGACTGAAATTTAACATCTGGTTTCCAACACTGCAAAGCCCAGCAGTAAAATATAGATGAAAGCAGCCAATTTCAGCATTTGTGTGTCATAGAAATCACTCTTTAGGAGTCTGGAGAAGGCGTGCTGTCCTCCAGCCCTTCAAACTGTTGGTTACAGTCTTTCTCTCTCTTACTTGTTATCATGAAGCTACCTTATGCTAAGCCCTGATCTCTACTATCCACAGCAATTCAAGATTGTGGATTCCAGTTGCTGTTTTCTGCCTGACCATGCAAGTTATTTCAGAAACATAGAACCACTACAGTGCAGAAGTCAACATCCATTCTCTGAAAGAGCCTCCTCCCCGGGCTCATCCTTGTAACACCGTGTATTTACCATGGCAAATCCATCTAAACCACGCATCTTTGGACTGTGGGTGAAAACTGGAGCACCTGGAGGAAACCCATGCAGACACAGGGAGAATGTACAAATTCCAGTTACCAAATGCTGGAATCAAACCCGGGTCCCTGGCGCTGGGGCACCAGTATTAACTACATACATTGTGCTGTCCCATTTTGTTCTATCAAGCCATATATCAGCATTCAAGAAGAGTGCCTATTACCAGATTAGTGAGTGATAGTGATGGCTGGACAGTGACACCCATATCATGTGAATTAATTTTTAAAAATTGAGAATAGAATCATACAGTGCAGAAGAGGCCCTTCGACCCATCGAGTCTGCACTGACACATGGGAAACACATGAACTCCCATTTACCAGCACTTGGCCTACATCCTTGAATGTTACAACATGTCAAGTGCTCATCCGGGTACTTTTTAAATGATGTGAGGCAACCCACCTCTAAATACGCTCACCGGCAGGACGTTCCAGATTGTCACCACTCCCCGGGTTAAAACACTTTTCCTCACACCTACCTAAACTCCTTGCCCCTCACCTTGAACATATTTCCTCTTGTGACTGACCCTGCAACTAAAGGGAGCAGTTGTTCTGTACGCATTCTGTCCATGTCCCTCCCAAGATTGTCTTGTACACCTCAGTCAGGTTATCGCTCAGTCTTCTCTGCTCTAACAGAAACACCCCAGTACCATCCAACCTCTCTTCATAACTTATATGTTCCATCCCAGTCCGCATTCTAGTGAATCTCCCCTCCACCCTCTCCAGGGCAATCACATCCTTCCTATAATGTGGTGACCAAAACTGCACACAGTGTTCTAGCTGTTGCCACACTAAGATTCTATGCAACTCCAACATGACTTCCATGCTTTTGTAATCAATGCTTCCACTGATAAAGGTAAGTGTCCCATATGTCGTTTTCACCACCATACTAACATGCTCTTTTCTCTTTAGAGATCCACAAATAAACATGCCAAGTTCCCTTTGTTCCACAGAACTTCCAAGTGTCACACTGAATACTTCCCTGTCAAATTTCCTTCGCTCAGAAAATGGATTGATTCACACAGGTGCTTAGCAGTATGGTCGCAAGTACAAAATAATATCCCAAGAATTCATACAATTTCAATGAGAAAATTAAAATTAAAGTCTCCTCTGGATATGCAATGATCCTCTGCCCTGATATTCCTTATACAGGAATAGGTAGAAAACTGTCCTGGCAGATTGGAAATGATCCAATTAATTAATTTTTGTCTTGTGGATGAGAACAATTTTTCAATTAATGCTGAGAGTTTTATACAAAATATCAAAAACCGACATAACAGTAGCAGAGCATGGTACGAATGTTCACCTGAGTAACTTTGATCTTGACTGAAATTGGACAAATGATCAATTGCATATCAAATACTCAGTCTACATTTCTCATGATTTTCAATTTCAATGACTTCCACAAATGATGAAGCTTTGGAAATAACTTTAATAAGAAGATCTATTGCCTTCATAAAGTGTGAATTAGAAGATGTCTTACCTGAAAAAGCATACGGATGGTATTCTGTGTAGAAATATTCTCTATAATTGTTATGTAATTAATGAAAGACAAAGAAATTATATCACACTTACCCTCGAACTGGAATGTTGCCAACTTTTGCTGATCTGATAACCTCCTCAAACCGCAGCATACTTTCCTCAATGGAACAATTAGTGTTCACTTTACTGAATGTTTCCGAGGCTGCTCCAAAAATGGCCACTTCTTTTGCACCTGCTTTAATCTAAGTGAAATAATAAACGGACTACATGGAATTACAGAGAACAGAAAAACATAAGAAACAGAAGCTGGAGTCAATTAAATGGTTCATTGAGCCTCCTCCACCATTGAGTAAGATCATCGCAACATCAACTCCACCTCACCTGTCTATCTCTATCTTACAGTTCAAAAATCTATTGATTGAGTTTCCACAACAATCTATATTAAAGAGTTACATATACACTCAAACTAGTAAAACAGGTGTGTCCTTAGCCAAAAAGATTAAAACTGTACACAGTATCTGATTACGACCTACTTAGGCAGATTTTAGCAAGGTGTAACAATAATCGTTGTTGTGGTGCGAGATTTTAACTTCATCTGGATTCCCTGGGACTCAGTGCGGGGGGCATGGATGGGGCAGAGTTTGGAAATAGCATCCAGGAGTGTTTCTTAAAACAGTATGTAGATAGTCCAACTAGGGGAGGGGTTATACTAGACCTGGTGTTGGAGAATGAGCTGTTTAGGTCGTTGACATTTTGGTAGGAGAGCAGTACGGGTACAGTGACCATAATTCAGTAAGCTTTAAGGTACTGATGTAATAAAGATAAATGTAGTCCACAAGTTAAGGTGCTAAACTAGGGGGAGGCAAATTACAATTACAAAGCAGGAACTGAAGAAAGTAATTGGGGGCAGATGTTTGGGGGCAAATCAACATCTGGCATGTAGGAGGCTTTCATGTGTAAGCTGGTAGAGATTCAGAACAGACACATTCATGTAAGGATGAAGGATAAGTAAGACAAGTTTTGGAACCTTGGATAATGAGAGATAGCATGAGCCTAGCCAAAGGCAAAAAGGAAGCATTTGTCAAGGCTAGGAAGCTGGGAACACACAAAACAAGTGTGGAATATAGGAAAAATAGAAAGAAACTTAAGCAAGAAGTAAGGAGGGCTAAAAGGAGTCATGGAAAAGCAGTAGCCAGCAGGATTAAGGAAAATCCCAAAGCTTTCCATATATATATATATAAAAAGAGCAAGAAGGTTGCGTGGGAGAAGGTTGGTCCACTCAAGCTTAGGGGAGGGAATCTATACATGGAGACAGAGGAAATGGGCGAGGTATTAACTAAGTACTTTGCATCAATATTTACCAAAGACAAGGACTTGGTGGATAATGAGTCTGGGAAAGGGTATCCAGACTGTTTGAGTCATATTGAGATCAACAAAGAGATGGTATTGGGGTTCTTGCGAAACATTAAGATCCCCAGGACTGATGAGATATATCTCAGAATACTGAGAGAAGCAAGAGAGGATATTTCTGGGGCCTTGAGAGAAATTTTTGTATCCACACTGGCTATAGGGGAGATCACAGAAAGAAGCCTCATAAATCAAGTTAAGATCCAATAGATTTATTTGGTAGCAAAACAGTGAGTCTTACTTCTGTTGTGGGCAAAGTATTGGAAAGAATTATTATGGATAGGATTTATAGTTATTTAGAGAGAAATGAATTGATTGGGGATAGTCAGCATGGTTTTGTGAAGGTAGGTCGTGCCTTATTGAGTTTTTTGAAAAAGTGACCAAAGAGGTGGATGGGGGTAAGGCAGTTGATGTGGTATATATGGACTTTAGTAAGGCGTTCGATAAGGTGGCCCATGGAAGGCTTCTGCAGAAAATGCAGATGTATTGGATTGAGGGTGATTTAGCTAATTGGATTAGGAATTGGCTAGCTGATAGAAGACAGAGGGTGGTGGTTGATGGGAGATATTCATCGTGGAGTTCAGTTACTAGTGGTGTACCTCAGGGATCTGTTTTGGGCCCCTGCTGTTTGTAATTTTTATAAATGATCTGGATGAGGGTATTGAAGGATGGATTAGTAAATTTGCGGATGACACCAAAGTCGGAGGAGTGGTAGATAGTGAAAAGGGGTGTTCTAGTTTGCAGAGAGACTTGGACAAGTTGCAGAGCTGGGCCGAGAGGTGGCAAATGGAGTTTAATGCGGAAAAGTGTGAGGTAATGCACTTTGGCAGCAATAACAAATGTGTAGAGTATAGGGCTAATGGTAGGACTCTTAATAGTGTTGAAGAACAGAGGGATCTTGGTGTATATGTGCATAGATCCCTGAAAGTTGGCAGTCAACTCGATAAGGTTGTTAAGAAGGCATACAGAGTCTTAGCTTTTATTGGTACGAGGATTGAATTTCAGAGCTGCAACATCATGTTGCAACTGTACAAAACTCTAGTGAGGCCGCACTTGGAGTATTGTGTACGGTTCTGGTCCCCTCATTATAAGAAAGATGTGGAGGCATTGGAGAGGGTACAGAGGAGGTTTACCAAGATGTTGCCTGGTATGGAAGGCAGGTCTTATGAAGAGAGGCTGAGGGATTTGAGGTTGTTTTCGTTGGAAAGAAGGCGGCTAAGAGGAGAACTTATTGAAACATATAAGATGATTAGAGGTTTAGATAGGGTGGACAGTGATAGCCTTTTTCCTAGGATGGAGAAAGCTAGCACGAGGGGACATAGCTTTAAATTGAGGGGTGGTAGTTATAGTACGGATGTCAGAGGTAGGTTCTTTACCCAGAGGGTGGTAAGGGTATGGAATGCCCTGCCTGCTGCAGTTGTAGATGCGTCAAGTTTGGTGGCGTTTAAGAGGTTAGTAGATACATTTATGGACGAAAAGGGAATGGTTTAGGTTAGAGGGTCATTGCTTTTTCCTAATTGGTCGGCGCAACATCGAAGGCCGAAGGACCTGTTCTGCGCTATGTTCTATGTCTATGTAAAATCCATTAGCTTTCAGAGCACTGCTCCTTCATCAGGTAAGTGGGAGTTCTGTTCACAAACAAGACATAGAGTATTGGGGAATAGCCAATGTTGTTCCTTTGTTTAAGAATGATAGCAAGAATAACCCAGGTAATTACAGGCTGGAAAGCTTCACATCAGCGGTAGGGAAGTTATTGGAAAGAATTCTTCAAGACAGGATTTATTCCCACTTGGAAATAAATAGTCATATTCGCAAGAAGCAACATGGTTTTGTGAAAAGGAGATCATGTCTCATGAACTTAATCGAGTTTTTTGAGGAAATGATGAAGATGATTGAGGGTAGGGCAGTGGATGTTCTCTACATGGACTTCAAGTAGGGCCTTTGACAAGGTCCCTCATGGCAGATTAGTGCAGAAGGCGAAATCACATGGAATCAGAGGTAAATTGGCAAAGTGGATATAAAACTGACTTGGTCATAGAAAGAAGTCTCTTAACACCAAGTTAAAGTCCAATAGGTTTATTTGGTAGCAACAGCCATTAGCTTTCAGAACACTCGCTGTTCCATCATCAGGTGAATGGAACTTCTGTTTACAAACAGGGCATATAAAGACACAAACTCAGTTTGCAAAATAATGGTTGGAATGCAAGTCTTTACAGGTAATCAAGTCTTAAATGTACATATAATGCACAGGTTCGAACAAGATCTCTTCACCACACTGATCCTTCAACTGATGCTATACACATGTACATCAATGACATTTTCTTCCTTTGGACTAATGGTGAATCATTGAAACAACTATATGATGACATCAACAAGTTCCATCTCACCATCAGACTCACCATGGACTACTCTCCAGAATCGGTTGCCTTCTTGGACATATGCATCTACATCAAGAACAGTCACCTCAGCACTTCACTGTACCGGAAGCCCACAGAAAATCTCACGATGCTCCATTTCTCCAGTTTCCACCCTAAATACATTAAAGAAGCTATCTCCTATGGACAAGCCCTCCGTATACACAGGATGTGCTCAGATGAGAAAGATCGTAACAGACACTTCCAGATGCTGAAAGATGCCCTCGTGAGAACAGGATATGGCGCTCGACTCAATGATCGACAGTTCTGACGCGCCACAGCAAAAAACCGCACTGACCTCCTCAGAGGACAAATACGGGACATGGCGGACAGAGTACCCTTTGTCGTCCAATACTTTCCTGGAGTGGAGGAGCTACAACATATCATTGATGAAGAGGAACATCTCACCAAGGCCATCCCCACACCCCACTTCTTGCCTTCAAACAAGCGCACAACTTCAAACAGACCATTGTCCACACCAAACTACCCAGCCTTCAGAGAAAAGTGACCACAACACCACATAACCCTGCCATAGCAATCTCTGCAAGATGTGCCAGATCATCAACACAGATGCCATCATCTCACAGAGAACACCATCCACCAGGTACATGGTATGTATTCTTGCAACTCAGCCAATGTTGTCTACCTGACACACTGCAGGAAAGAATGTCCTGAGGCATGGTACATTGGGGAGACCATGCAGATGCTACGACAACAGATGAATGAACCTCATTTGGAATACTGCGTCCAGTTCTGGTCGCCTTACTACCGGAAGGACGTGGAGACTCTGGAGAGAGTGCAGAGGAGGTTTACCAGGATGCTGCCTGGTATGGAAGGTCTGAGTTACGAGGAGAGATTAGACAAATTGGGACTGTTTTCCTTAGAAAGACGTAGACTTAGAGGAGATCTAATAGAGGTGTACAAGATTATGAGGGGTATAGATAGAGTAAACAAGGTTAAGCTTTTTCCTAGGATGGACTCAAATAGCACGAGGGGTCACGGGCTTAGGGTGAGGGGGGTAAGGTATAATTTGGATGCTAGAGTGAGTTTTTTCACACAGAGGGTGGTGGGGGGTATGGAATGCGCTGCCAAGTAAAGTGGTGGAGGCAGGTACTCTGGAGTTATTTAAGAAATACTTAGATGGGCACATGAACAGAATGGGAATGGAGGGGTATAGAAACCTGATTTAAAATAGGGATCATGAGCCTTGGGAGTCCCTGGGAAGTGTGTAAATAGATGATGATATTGATGTACTTGTTTTTAATCCTACAGGTGCTTTGGTCCACCTTGTTGTCTAACGAGGGGCATACACGCGATGGGTCGTGAGAGGGCTGCTCTTGGATTTTTTTTTCGAGAATATCCTAGTGCTTCACGTCGTTAGTGTACGCTTGACCTGGACCATTTGATGGGCAACACGACAGCTCAGTGACTATCGCTGTGCTGTGCAGATACATGGATTTGGGCCTGTGTCTGTGGGAGTTGGTGCATTCTCCCCGTGCTTGCGTGGGTTTTCTCCGGGAGCTCCAGTTTCCTCCCACATCCCAAAGATGTGCTCTTAGGCTAATTGGCAAAACAAATTCTCCCTAAGTTGTCTCAAATTTATATCCATAGATCTATAAACATGGACAGGGATCGCAGGTAGAGGTGTGAACATCGGGGTGGCAGCGCGGGCTCGTTGGGCCGAAGGGCCTGTTTCCCGTGCTGTTTTGTTCTTTGTTCTTTGTAACACCGCTCGACAATCACCAGGCAAGAATGTTCTCTTCCTGTTGGGAACACTTCAACTGTCACGGACTTTCGATCTCTGATCTTCGGGCAAGCGTTCTCCAAGGCGGCCTTCACAATGCATGACAACACAGAGTCGCCGAGCAGAGAATGATAGCCAAGTTCTGCACACATGAGGATGGTCTCAACTGGGATCCTGGGTTCATGTCACACTACCTGTAACTCTCACGAATTGCTTCAGCATGCAAAATCTCACTAACTGTCCTATCTGGAGACAGTACACATCTCCTTACCCTGCGCTTAATGTTTTCTTCACTCACCATTGTCTGTATCTCTAACACTTGATTACCTGTAAAGATTTGTATTCCAACCATTATTTTGTAAATTGAGTTTGTGCCTTTATATGCCCTGTTTGTGAATAGAACTCCCACTTACCTGACAAAGGAGCAGTGAACGCTCCGAAAGCTAGTGGCTTTTGCTACCAAATAAACCTGTTGGATTTTAACCTGGTGTTGTGAGAGTACTTACTGTGTTTACCCCAGTCCAACGCCAGCATCTCCAATCATGTCAATCACAGAAGACAGAGGGTAGCATTGGAAGGGTGTGTTTCTGAATAGAATGCGTTCCTTAGAGATCAGTGCTGGAACCTTGTGCTTTTTGGTTGGAGACTTGGGCAAAGAGATGGCAGATGGAGATTAATGTGAGATCATGCATTTTGGAAGGTCTAATATAGATAAGGATTCTGCGATTTACTATGTATTTCTTAAGAGTATTGATAGGCAGATGGATCGGGGTGTACAGTACAGATTACCTTCTTCACTTTCAGTAATCAAGAAGGCACATGGCATGCTTGCCTTCTGCGGCCAGGGCACTGAGTTTAAAAAATTGGCAAGTTATGTTGCAGCTTTATAGAACTTTAGTTAGGCTGTACTTGGAAAACAGTGCAGGGATCAGAATTGAACACTATCAGGAGGATGTAGAGGTTTTGGAGAGGGTACAGAAAAGAATACCAGAATGTTGCCTGGTATGGAGGGCATTAGCTATGAGGAAAGGTTGAAGAAATCTGGTTTGTTCTCACTGGAACAATGGAGGTTGAGGGGCGACCTGATAGAAGTCTACAAGATTATGAGGGGCAATGGACAGAGTGGATAGTCATAAGTCTTTTTCCCAAGGTGGAAGAGTCAATTACTACGGGGCAAGGCTTAAGGTTAAGGGGCAATGTTTAAAGGAGAAATACGAGACAGGTTTTTTTTTTACACAGAAGATGGTGGGTGCCTGGGGGCAGAAGTAGAAGCAGATACAATAGTGACTTTTTGAGGGGTGTCTTGACAAATACATAAACAGGATTGGAATAGAGGAATATGTCTCCAGAACAGTAAAGGGTTTTGGTTCAGTTGGGCAACATGGACGGTGCAGGCTTGGAGGGCCAAAAGGCCTGTTTCTGTGTGAGAATGTTCTTAATCAAGATGCTACTTGACTTGGAGCCAATGTAGCTCAGCAAGCACAGGGATAATTGAGGAATGGGACTTGCTTTGAGTTAAGATACAGGCAAAAGATTTTTGGATGATTTCAAGTTTATGGAGGAAGGAATGTGGGAATCCAGCCAGCAGTGTATTTGAATAGTAAAGTCTAGAGCTAATGATGGCATGAATGAAGGGTTAATTGTGTAGATATTTCATTACATAAATCATTGCCAAATCTGATACAACATTCTTCAGTGTTTGAGAATGCATTCTGTGTTGACTGAAACAGTCAGGCTGAAGAAGGGCATTACATTTGTTTGCCATATAAATTGTCTTCAAAGCACATTGTGTCATGAGTCAGGATTAGAATGAAATGCACCTCTTCTTGGAGAATAAACATCTCCAATACTTGTCCATATTTTAAGTCTCTTCACTTAATCCTTTTGCAAAATGATTCTGCAAATCATCAATGCATACTCAACACACAAAAAAAGTCCCTTCCTTCGGAGTAAGATAGTCCTTGTAGTATAGAAGACAATTAGCTTTCATTGTTAGTTGATTGGAATAAATGACATAACAATACAGCTACTTTAAAGAGAAGCTTCAAATTGTGAGGCATTGTACAAACTTCCAAAATAAGGCATGTACAATATGCTTTATGAAAATACTGATTGGGCAACATTTTATTTTATTAATTAATTTTAATTCAATTTTTACTGTTGATGTTTTGCAAACAGGTCCTTCATTCTACAATGAATGTTCTCATCTAAGAATATGTACCCAGGCCAATATTCCTGTTAAATGGGAAATGTAAAAGATTTTAGGACAGGCAAATTGTCCTGAAAATCATATCGATGGATGTGATTTTCCCATCTCAAATCTGTTCAAGTTGACACAAGTTTTAGACAAATTCAAATATTCTTCTTTTGCATCTATTGAGCTCTTTCAGGTTATATGGTGCACTTTTATTTCATACTATGCCCTCCAGCTTTATGTCCCACTTTTACCATTAGTCATTATTGGAAATTACCATTAGTGAAAATTGGGATTGACGTCGCATAGCCAGCATTTTGTAAGTAAGTTCTGAGATGGAATTTGGAGCAGTGTTTTCACCTTATAACATTAGTGTTATATATTCTGATGCTGTCTTTATGGGATCATCTTGAAATGCACTGTTCTTTAGTGAAGGTGACTTAGAACAAATTACTTAAGCCCAAGTTGTAACAAGAGAGATCGGAGGAAAATTGAAAAAAGTGTTCCGGTTACTAATATCAGCTGAAATGTGTGGGAATTCTTTGTTTTATCTTGCAAGAGTTCTTGGTACTGACATTGTAACTGCCTGTGAGACCACCAAGATATTATTGTCTTAACCAATTCTGAAATGGTCTGAGTATCAGTGATAGTAGTCCCAATGGGCATTAATTTGTTTGAAGGATTGATTTTAAAAAATGAAGTGACAGACAAGTTGTGTTCAGCAAGATATGATTATCAAAGTCTCTTCCCTATGCCAAAAATTACAGTTCATGAAGATCTCCATCAATGTCTTTAAGTAAGAAGAAAATAATTTGCCCTGGTCCCAGGAGCTTCATAAGTTTAAAGGCATACTTCTGACATCATAACTAAGCTACAGTTTGATAAAGCCATTCAATATTAACATGTTTGGGCTCTACTCAGTGCAGTATCTAATAGATGACAATCACAAAGAACTGCATGGTCCAAATGTCAATTTCCTCAATTGGCTCACGCTCCAAGAATTTCTACAGCTGATGTAACCACTATTAACCCTTTTCCTTAACTGGAATTTCAACTAGAGAGAATATTTTTCCATTGCAAATGTTAATGTCAGAACATATGGGCTGGAATTTTACCATCTCACCCTCCACATGATTCAGAAAGGGCAAGGGACAGACCATGGGAATTTTGATTTTCCAATTTGATTTTCAAGTTTGCTAATGACACCACTGGAGTGGATCAGATCTCAAACAATGACGAGACAGAGTACAGGAATGAGATAGAACATAGAACATAACAGCGCAGAACAGGCCCTTCGGCCTTCGATGTTGCGCCTACCAATTAGGAACAAGCAGTGACCCTCTAACCTAAACCATTCCCCTTTCATCCATAAACTTACCTACTAACCTCTTAAACGCCACCAAACTTGGCGCATCTACAACTGACGCAGGCAAGGCATTCCATACCCTTACCACCCTCTGAGTAAAGAACTTACCTCTGACATCTGTCCTAAAACCACCACCCCTTAATTTAAAGCTATGTACCCTCGTGCTAGCTTTCTCCATCCTAGGAAAAAGGCTATCACTGTCCACCCTATCTAAACCTCTAATCATCTTATATGTTTCAATAAGGTCTCCTCTTTAGTCGCCTTCTTTCTAATGAAAACAACCTCAAATCCCTCAGCCTTTCTTCATAAGACCTGCCTTCCATACCAGGCAACATCCTGGTAAACCTCCTCTGTACCCTCTCCAATGCCTCCACATCTTTCTTATAATGAGGGGACCAGAACTGTACACAATACTCCAAGTGCGGCCACACTAGAGTTTTGTACAGTTGCAACATGACGTTGCGGCTCCGAAATTCAATCCCCCTACCAATAAAAGCTAAGACTCCGTATGCATTCTTAACAACCTTATCGACTTGATTGCCAACTTTCAGGGATCTATGCACATATACACCAAGATCCCTCTGTTCATCAACACTATTAAGAGTCCTATCATTAGCCCTATACTCTACACATTTGTTATTCCTGCCAAAGTGAATTACCTCACATTTTTCCACATTAAACTCCATTTGCTACCTCTCGGCCCAGCTCTGCAACTTGTCCAAGTCTCTCTGCAAACTAGAACACCCCTCTTCACTATCTACCACTCCTCCGACTTTGGTGTCATCCGCAAATTTACTAATCCATCGTTCAATACCCTCATCCAGATCATTTATAAAAATTACAAACAGCAGGGGCCCCAAAACAGACCCCTGAGGTACACCACTTGTCACCGAACTCCAAGATGAATATCTCCCATCAACCACCACCCTCTTTCTTCTATCTGCTAGCCAATTCCTAACCCAATTAGCTAAATCACCCTCTAGCCCATACATCTGCATTTTCTGCAGAAGTCTTCCATGGGCCACCTTATCAAACGCCTTACTAAAGTCCATATATACCACATCAACCGCCTTACCCCCATCCACCTCTTTGGTCACTTTTTCAAAAACTCAATAAGGTTAGTAAGGCACGACCTACCCTTCACAAAACCATGCTGACTATCCCCAATCAATTCATTTCTCTCTAAATAACTATAAATCCTATCCCTAATAATTCTCTCAATACTTTGCCCACAACAGAAGTAAGACTCACTGGCCTATAATTCCCTGGAAGGTCTCTCTTCCCCTTCTTGAACAATGGGACCACATTCGCTATCCTCCAGTCTTCCAGCACTATACCCGTAACCAACGACGACCTGAAGATCAGAGCCAGAGGCTCTGCAATCGCCTCTCTCGCCTCCCAAAGAATCCTAGGGTAAATCCCGTCCGGCCCAGGGGACTTATCTAACTTCAAACCCTCAAGAATATCTAGCACATCCTCCTTATCTACTTCAATACTTCCCAGTTTGCAACCCTGTATCCCAGTGTTCTCCACAACTACATTTACATCTCCCTGCGTGAATACCGAAGAGAAATATTTGTTCAGTGCCTCTCCAATCTCTTCAGGCTCCACGCACAACTTCCCCCTGCTGTCCATGACTGGCCCTAATCTTGCCCTAACCAATCTTCTATTCTTAACATATCTAAAGAAAGCTTTAGGATTCTCCTTGATCCTATCAGCCAAAGTCTTCTCGTGTCCCCTTTTAGCTCTCCTCAACTCTCTCTTTAGCTCCCTCCTGGCTAATCTATAGCTATCCATTGCACTAACTGAGCCTTCAAGCCTCATCCTGTCATAAGCCTCCTTTTTCCTTTTAACCAGCGAATTAACTTTTTTAGTACACCATGGTTCCCTTACTTCACCATTTCCACCTTGCCTGACAGGGACATACTTATCAAGGACTCGCAGTAGCTGCTCCTTGAATAAGTTCCACATTTCAGATGTTCCCAGTCCCTGTAGTTTCCTAGTCCAACCTATGCACCCTAATCTCTCCTTATGGCCTCATAATTACCATTCCCCCAGCTATAACTACTGCCCCCAGCTTCATGCCTATCCCTATCCATCACTAAGGTGAACGTAACGAGATAGAGAATCTAGTGAGCTGGTGCAGCAACAATAATCTCTGCCTCAATATCAACAAAACAAAGGAGATTGTCATTGACTTCAGGAAGGGTAAAGAAGAACATGCTTCTGTCAACATCAGTGGAGACAAAGTACAAAGGGTCAAGAGTTTTAAGTTTTTAGGTATCCAGGTCACCAACAACCTGTCATGGTCCCCACAAGGTGACACTATTATTAAGAAAGTTCACCAACGCATCGCTTTCTCAGAAAACTAAGGAAATTTGACTTGTCAGCTATGACTTTCATCAACTTTTACAGATGTACCATAGAAAGCATTCTTTCTGGTTATATCATCGTTTGATATGGCTCCTGCTCTACTCAAAATCGCAAAGACCTACGAAAGGTTATGAATGTAGCCCAATCTATCATGTAAACCAGCCTTTCATCCATTGACTCTATCTACACTTCCCACTGCCTCAACCAAGCAGCCAGCATAATTAAGGATCCCATACACCATGACATTCTCTCTTCCATTTTCTTCCTTCGGGAAAAAAATACAAAACTCTGAGATCACATACCAGCCAACTCAAGAACAACTTCTTCCTGTTGCTGTCAGATTTTTGAATGGACTTACTTTGCACTAAGTTGATCTTTCTCTACACCCTAGCTATGACACTACATTCTGCACTCTCTCCTTCCCTTCTCTATGAACAGTATGTTTTATCTGTATAGAGTGCAAGAAACAATATTTTTCATTGTATGATAATACATGTGACAATAATTAATCAAATCAATGGGAAGGTCTGTTGCCCTCAGGTACGCTTTTACAGTTTCAAGATAAAATCCCACCCCATGATTCACAGAATGTCACGCAGGAACTATTTTTGATGTGAAGAGGAAGTATGTCAAATGTCAATATTTAATCCACTGTAGAATTATACCTCCTAAATGTTATGAACGTCATTTGCTATGCAACTGTGAAATTATTCAAATTACAGCAAACATTTCAGTGTCTATCATTTTCCTTTATCTTATTTTCTCATTCTCTCTATTTGGGATCATAGAAATCGTAGAAATCCCAAGTGCAGAAAGAAGCTATTTGGCTCATCAAGTCTGCACTGACCACAATCCCACCCAGGCCCTACCCTCATATCCTTATATATTTACCTGCTAATCCCTCTAACTAATGCATCTTAGGACACCTAAGGGGCAATTTTTAGCCTGGCCAATTAACCTAACCCACACATCTTTTGCACTGTGGGAGGAAACCCACGCAGACACAAGGAGAATGTACAAACTCCACACAGACAGTTTAATGTTGTTATAGTAAACATATTGCTTTGGAACCAATGGCAGTAATAAGAGGCAGAAAAACAATAGCCCTTTCTCATTAGGATTTGTTTATTTACACTTCATCTTACTGTATGACTCTCTAGGTGTCCTCAACAAAATACATCAATTTAGATATAGTATTAAGATAATCCCTGTGTTATATAGAGTCAATATATGTAAATACAGTTCCAAGAAGAGTACTTGATTTTTAAACTTTAAGACATTCTTGCAGTATTGTAAAATTCCTATCCAAACTACTTACCATATTTGCAGGCATAAGATCAAAATTCATCAAATAACACAATGTTACTTCAATCTATTCATGAAATCAATAATATCAACAAAATTATACTTACTGCAGCGTGAAAGCCGTGGAGATTTGGTGTTAATACAGGATAACATACTTGCGGATACTTCTTTATACCTTGCATGACTTCAGTGTGATCAGCCAACTGGCAAAAGCAAGTACACAAATATACACAATTTTTAAAAATTTGTCCTGCTTAAGTGTTTAGTGATACAAACAAGAATAATGTAATAAAGTACCACAGAAGAAACTATTAATTGAATTCAACAAAATTGAAAGCACATGGAATTGAACTAGAATTACTGAGATAAATAGGGAATGAATTAGGAGGTGAAAAATAGAGAGCAGGAATAGAACATAGAACAATACAGCACAAACAGGCCCTTCGTCCCACGAGTTGCGCTGATCACATCTACCAATCCACAGACCTATCTATAACTCCCTATCCTATTCTTTTCCATATACTCATCCAGAAGTCTCTTAAAAGACCCCAGTGAGTTTGCCTCAACAGCCTCCGACGGCAGTCGGTTCCATTCACTCACCACCTTCTGAGTGAAAAACCTACCCCTGACATCCCCTCTGTATTTGCTTCCCTACACCTTAAATCTGTGTCCTCTCGTATTGACCATTTCCGCTCGGGGAAATAGTCTCTGAGAGTCCACCCTATCTATTCCTCTCAACATTTTATAAACCATTATCAGGTTGCCTCTCAACCTACGTCTCTCCAGTGAGAAGAGTCCCAGCTCCCTCAACCTATCTTCATAAGGCCTGCCTCCCAATCCCTGCATCCTTGTAAATCTCCTCTGAACCCTCTCAATAGCCTCTACATCCTTCCTATAATGAGGCGACCAGAACTGTGCACAATACTCCAACTGGAGTCTGACAAGAGTCTTATAAAGCTGCATCATTACCTCCTGACTCCTAAACTCTATTCCTCGATTAATGAAGGCCAGTACGCTGTACACCTTCTTGACCACTTCCTCCACCTGTGAGGCCAATTTAAGAGTCCTATGGACCCGGACCCCGAGATCTTCTGCTCTACAACACAGCTAAGACTCCTACCCCTTATATTGTACTCCTTCATCCCATTATTCCTGCCAAAATGGACCACTACACATTTATCTGCGTTGAAGTCCATCTGCCACTTCTCCGCCCAGTCTTGCATCCTGTCTATGTCCTGCTGCAATAATGGGTAAGGATTCCAGGCAGAAGTGATGCTGTCTTCCAAGGAATTGTCAATGAAGCCATATATCCAAGCTGGCTGACAACACCAAGTTAGATGGCCCATTAAATAGTATAGATGGGTGCGGAAAGATTTAATAGATTAGAAAACTGTGGCGACTAGAATTCAAGGTGGGACAGTGTGAGAGTGCCCATTTGGTACCACAGAGAAATATATCAGAGTATTTTCTGAATGGTGAGAAGCTAGGAACTGTGGAGGAGGGGAGAGATTTGGAGATCTATGAACAGAATATGGCAAAGGTTAGTGGGCATGTGAAAAAATTAATTAAAAATAAACAAATGGAATTGGCCAAGAAGGCTGGAAATCCAAAGGGTTTAAGTTGTTACAATCATAAAAAATATTTTAAAGAGATAAAAAGATACACTTGGCTTGGCGAGTACACAGTATACATTCAGCAAAGTAATGCCAAAATTAAGAGACATAAAACTGCATAGAGTAGTCCTATATTCCCTTGAAATCTCCTTCCACTGTCCTTATCATTTCGCTGGCTCCTTTACCTTAAATCTGTGTCCTCTGGTGTCTAATCCTTCTGTGTTTATCCCATTATCTTTTCAAGAATACAAGAGAGACCCTAGAAATTCATTTCCATACATGTATTTTTGTCCTCAGCCAATCCACTGGTTCCTGCAGTAAGGTAACTCAGGTTCAACTCTCAGATTAAAGTCCCAGTGGCCACTGTTTTTATAAAACTGCTTCAGGAGTAGTACCAGGTGGCACGGTAGCACAGCGATTAGCAATGCTGCTTCACAGCTCCCAGGACCTGGGTTCGATTCCCAGCTCAGGTCACTGTCTGGATGGAGTTTGCACATTCTCCTCATGTCTGCGTGGGTTTACTCTGGGTATTCCGGTTTCCTCCCACTGCCCAAAGATGTGCGGGTTAGGTTGATTGGCCATGCCAATTAGTGTTCTGAGATGCATAGGTTAGAGGGATTAGTGGGTAAAATATGTAGGATATGGGGGTTGGGCCTTATGGGATTGTGTTCGACGCAGACTCAATGGGCCAAAGGGCCTCTTTCTGCACTATAGCGTTCTATGATTCCATAATAGGTAGACTCTTGTCAGCAATACTTCCAAAATATCAAGAGAGGAGAAGATCTGACTCAAGCTAACCTGCGGCAGTTGTAGATGCGCCAAGTTTGGTGGCATTTAAGAGGTTAGTAGATAAGTTTATGGACGAAAAGGGAATGGTTTAGGTTAGAGGGTCATTGCTTTTTCTTAATTGGTCGGTGCAACATCGAAGGCCGAAGGGCCTGTTCTGCGCTGTAATGTTCTATGTTCTATGATAATTGAAAGTTTCTTTAAATAGTTAATTTAGAAAACTTTCTGTACAGTAGGGAACTCTTTGAGACATGATTCATAGTCCTTTGGCCCTCAGATAGTGATTCTTAATCCAGGCCAGAATGAAAAAACAGTAAAATGGGGAAGTGCAAATACTGGTGTATTTTAAAATGGTGGTTAGCACTGCTGTTTCTCAACGCCAGGGATCCAGGTTCAATTCCAGCCTTGGGTCACTGTCTCTGTGGGGTTTGACATTCTTCCTGTGTCTGCAAAGGTTTCCTCCAGTTTTCTCAAAATTCATTTATTGTCAAAGTGGTATAATGGCTGCTTGTATCTTCACTCCTGCCTGATGATAAATTGCAGGAAACTGGTCATTTTGACATTGAGGTCTTTTGGTCGTCTCTGAGTAATCTTGGCCTTCTGCATTTTCACTCCACGGAGGAGCGGACCAACCAGCTATTGCATTGAAATTCAGAATTTGATCTGACCCACTTAAGTATGCATTGCATTTCTGATGATGATGTAATCCTTCTGACAACTTTCATTCCGATGCACACTTTTCAAGATCAGGCCAGTGGCTAGTCTAGGTTGTCATGGCATGTTTGGTCTTGATCATCTTCTTCCACTCTCGTGGCAGTTTGAACATAACACCAAATTCCTTTGCTGCAACAGTTATTTGACAGGTTAACCCATGTTGCACATTTAACTTGAAATCAGCTTCGTACTTCAATGGTTTTGTGAAAGATTACTTTATTTTCATCATTTGCATACATGCACTCTGCTATGTGTGGACTTGTCTTAAATCCTTCTCTTATGATCTCAGTCAAGACCAGTAATTTTCTTTTAAAGAAGAAGAAATTCAAAATTCTAATTATTTTACTGAAAGGATGAAGCCACAATTTAGACAAAATCCATTTTTACAAGAGTCAAACAAGGCAAACATTAATAATATCTTTGGTAACTGGCTATATTCTAAATCTCAGAATCAGTGCAAGTTAAACATGAATTAACAGGCAAATTAAAGTCAATTATAAACTGTACACTACACATTAAATGCCAAATACAATCAAGATAGAAATTATGACTTGAATTGGCAGTCCATGTCAACAGTTAGTTAAAACATCCTTTAAACTCTTATCTTCCTCATGAAAATTTTTAGCTACTCAACATCTCAGATTAAGCCTGATCCCTAGTCGACAACAACATATAATCAATAAATAATCCACAGGCAAAGACTTCATCTAAAATAGTATATATCAGCAGACTCTTCTGAACTCTGTTTATAACAGTTTGAAGGGTGTAGATCCACCAATTTCATTTTCAGAAAATAAAAATAGATGCAGCAACTGTATATTTGCCTCCTTTCAGTTTCTGGATCTATATGTGCCACCTTCAATCTGCTTATACTGCATACTGCAATCATTATCCAGACAATGATGGTTCTTTTACACGCTTTCAACCAATTCCAGATACCCAGAAGATTTGGTTTCCAATCTCAGTTTCAGTCTTAGTTTCCTTAGAAATTGGAAGGGTCAGTTTGCTTTCTCAATTTCCTTCTTCATTTAAGTCTGTCACAGTAAACACAAGCTTGGAAACCATAGATTCCATTCTGCAAAACACCCTGACAACACTACCCTGCATTGTCTGTTTACTCTTTCACCCAGTTAGAAGGTAACATGCATTTGCAAGGTGAAAGTTTGAGGGGAACTACTAATAAATATAGCCAAAAATGGGGGTCAATTGTGCATTGACTATTTGTAAAAACTGACTTCTGAGGCTGAAAAAACTGGGTTGTCTTATACAATGAGGAAATCTATGCTTAAACTGAGATATTTGTCTTTCAAGATGATTACTTTCCAAACTAATATATGATTTAATAAATAATTTCTGCAACTGATTTGATTTTTGTGATTCTGCATGGAACATTTAAAGCCATGTTATCTGAAGTGAGGTAAGTAGACCAAGGTTATTTCTCATTTAATAATTTATGTAATTGAAATAACTAGGCATTTAACTAAATGTAATGTAAAAGTAGGTGGGGAAACTGACAGTACGGTAGTTATGGCCCCATTAGTTTTAAAAATGAAAAGGCCATGACCTTGACTTGGACATGTAGGGTACTCTTGTATCAGCTGGAGTTTATAGGAGCAAAAGGCAATTTGAAACACACAAATATTAAGGGCCCTTGACAGAGTGGATGTGGAGTCAATGTTTCCTTCTGTGAGCAAATCTAAAATTAGGCATCACTGTTTAAAAATAAGCGGTCATCCATTTAGGACTGAGGTCAAGTGAATTTTTTTTCAGAGAGGATTGTGAGTCTTTGGAACTGTCTTTTTGAAAAGGTGGTGGAAGTAGAGTCTTTGAATATTTTTAAGGCAGAGGTGAATTTTGGCAAGCAAGGGTTTGAAGAGTTAACAGGACTAGGCGACTTGCAGATTTAAGGTTACTACCAAATTAGGCACAATCTTATTTCACACTAGAGCAGACTTTTGGCTGAATGTTCCTTGTTCGTAAGTTATACAAATAGCAGGAACCAGAACATCTCCAAACTGTTAAGGATCACAGTTTTTTTTTAAGAAAGTTATAATTAAGGAAAACAGAATGGTTTTGCAATCTAATACATGTGATGTGAACTAAAACAGATGATTCTCAATCCTTTCAGAATGTGTAAAATGTTCTTGGAAGCAGGAATATGGTTCCAGTTAAACCACTGGCTAAAGTAAACCTCTGTTCAGTTCGCATGCAATTTCCATTCTAATGTGCAATTTATAAATATAGCAAAAAGTAAACATTGTGTCAAGGGAGAAAAGTGTGGTAAAATGGAGTGAATCAATCGAAAGTAAGGCCAAGGCAAACTGATGTGAAAAATGACTGACACTTGATTTAAATACTTACATAATGAAATATTGCTGGGAGCTCTATATATGTTACTGCAATACCAGTGTATAAAGAAAGAGGAAGAGAAAGATGAATTCCACTTCACATTTCAATTTTGTTTTGCTACGCATAAACATTTTGGGTGGAATTTTTCTAAACAAATTGTAAATGTCAAATTTGCATGAAAATTGAAGTAAATCATGCTGGATTTTCCAGTGTCTTCCGCAAAATGAACTTTCCACCTTCTGCGCACCACAAAGGTCACTAGCATGATTATCATTAAAGGCCAGGAGGTGGTGCTTAGTCCCACTGAAGAGGCTGAAGTCGACAAAATAAACAAGACCACAAACATGCACACATCTCTGCGAGATCTCTAAAAGACCTCCCAGCACTGAGCTTGCTGGCCACTCAGGCTGGCCTTCTCTTCTCTCTCCCTTCACCCCTTCCATGGACATCACTAGCACACCATCTCCCACCCCATCGCCCCCCCCCACCCCGAGCTCACTGCACACAGCCTCACTGCTGTCTTTGGCACAAATAGCACTGTGCTGCCACACATACCCTCTGCCTGTGAGCATTTCCCCTTGCAGAATGAGAATCTTGAGCATCTAAGCTCACCTTCCCATTGAAACCAAGTTGCCTTTACATTACTTACAAGGATTTTTTTATTGACAGCTAATTAATGGCCCAAACTGATGACACCTACACTGCACTAACAAACCAGAGCTGTATACAAGCTGCCACAATGGACACGTGGTCACTCGTGGTAGGAGATGGCTGGGAGAAAAACCTGTCCCATGTTCTCCGAGGCTGATCACAGTGGAGGAGAGGCGTCACCCGCTGCTCTCCACTCAGGGCTGTCACCCAAGGGGGTGGCGCCGCAAAGGCATTCTGAGGGGAGGTGTCAGTTAATGCCAGGATCTTGACACCTCAATCCAGGGAACAGTGTCAGAAGAAACTAAATGACTACCTTTGGGCACTGAGAGTGCGTGCACATCCTATTCTGAAACCTGCACGTGTGCTGGACTAACCACGTCAAACCATCGGACAACAGCCCCCTCCCCCCAAGAACTACATCCAACCCCTTTCTCCCCATCCCCGCCCTCGCAGTTCAACACCCCTAGTGGTGACCCTTTTCCACAAAACAAACTTAAAAACTCGGGTACACATTGCACCCTTCAGTATATTCATGTATTCAATCCCTCTTATTTCCCCACAGGAGAAAAGTGCACACAACCAGGCTGGTGACAATGAGCCTGAACTGCGACACCTGATGGTCTGTAAGCAGCATGTTCTGGAGCTGGCAGCAAGGAAAATCAATACCTAGAATACTGACCGGCAATCAGGTCAGTGTCCAGCATGCAAGTGAGCATCAGGTTAACCTTTTTCTTAAGTCTTCTTTGAGGTAAGTGATATGCTGTGCGAACTGCTTTCCCTCCCCACCACCAGTGTGTGTCCTCTGTTACCTTTTTGGACTTTGATGCACCAGGCCCTTCAGGTGTCAGTGCCCCTCTGCAGCTCATGAAGAAACTCCTCAGGGCACCTTGGACAACACCTCGGAGGGAGGCTCTGAAGATGCTTCCAAGGACAGCACCAGTGATTCGGCAGGGGCATCACCCACACAACCCACCAACACGGAGACCATCACGACTGTGGGTTATTTTAGTGATGAGGCTTCTGGGTGAGCACAGTGCAGTCACTGATACGCAATGACTGCAGGTGGGCAAGTCCTAGGGCTCGGGTACACGAATGTCTGCCGGAGCGAGGAATCAGCTGGCCCCAAGCCAGATGCCAGTGTCCCAAAGCTGGTAGAGATGCATCAGAAAACCCGGGAGTGGTGGATGGGCTGTCAGAAACCATGCTGTGACTGCAAGGCTGTTTAGAGGAGTCAAACGGAGTGCCATCGCAGGAGGTGGGGCAGCATAGCGTGAGAACCAGGCCAAAACTAGGTGTACTAGGGAAGTTGAATCTCTGGTGAAGAGGAAGAAGCAGGCTTATATAATGATGAGACGTGAAGGCTCAGTTAGGGCAATGGAGAGCTATAAATCAGCCAGGAAGGAGCTAAAGAGGGAGTTGAGAAGAGTTAGAAGAGGACACGAGAAGACTTTGGCAGATAGGATTAAGGAGAATCCTAAAGCTTTTTACAGGTATATAAATAATAAAAGATTGGTTAGGGCAAGATTAGGGCCAGTCAGAGATAGCAGTGGGAAGTTGTGCGTGGAGCCTGAGGATATAGGAGAGACACTGAATGAGTATTTTTCGTCAGTATTCACGCAGGAGAAAGACAATGTTGTCGGGGAGAATACTGCGATACTAGGTTGTAGACTGGGCAGGATTGAGGTTCATAAGGAGGAGGTGTTAGCGAATCTTGAGGGTATGAAAATTGATAAGTCCCCTGGGCCAGATGGGATTTACCCCAGGATTCTCTGGGAGGCTAGAGAGGAGATGCAGAGCCTTTGGCTTTGATCTTCATGTTGTCGTTGGCTACAGGTATAGTGCCGGAAGACTGGAGGATGGCAAATGTTGTCCCTTTGTTGAAAAAGGGGAGTAGGGACCATCCTGGAAATTATAGACCGGTGAGCCTGACTTCTGTTGTGGGCAAGGTCTTGGAAAGAATTATAAGGGATAGGATTTATAAGCATCTAGAGAGGAATAAATTGATTAGGGATAGTCAGCACGGTTTTGTGAAGGGTAGGTCGTGCCTCACAAACCTTATTGAGTTTTTTGAGGAGGTGACCAAAGAGGTAGATAAGGGTAAGGCAGTTGATGTAGTGTATATGGATTTTAGCAAAGCGTTTGATAAGGTTCCCCATGGTAGGCTACTGCAGAAAGTGCGGATGCATGGGATTGAAGGTGATTTAGCAGTTTGGATTAGGAATTGGCTAGCTGATAGAAGACAGAGGGTGGTGGTTGATGGGAAATATTCAACATGGAGTGCAGTTACAAGTGGTGTACCTCAAGGATCTGTTTTAGGGCCACTGCTGTTTGTCATTTTTATAAATGACGTAGATGAGGGTGTAGAGGGTTGGATTAGTAAATTTGCTGATGATACCAAAGTGGGGGGAAGTTGTAGACAGCGAGGATGGATGTTACAGTTTGCAGAGGGACATAGATAGGTTGCAGAGCTGGGCCGTGAGGTGGCAAATGGAATTCAATACGGATAAGTGTGAGGTGATTCACTTTGGTAGGAATAACAGGCATATGAAATATAGGGCTAATGGAAGGACCCTTAATCGTGTTGTCGAGCAGAGGGATCTTGGGGTACAAGTACATAGCTCTTTGAAAGTTGGCACCCAGGTTGATAAAGTTGTTAAGAAGGCGTACGGTGTGTTAGCTTTTCTTGGTAGAGGGATTGAATTTAGGAGCCGTGAGGTTATGTTACAACTGTACAAAACTCTGGTGCGGCCGCACTTGGAGTACTGCATACAGTTCTGGTCGCCGCATTATAAGAAAGATGTGGAAGCATTGGAAAGGGTGCAGAGGAGGTTTACCGGGATGTTGCCTGGTATGGTGGGAAGGCCTTATGAGGAAAGGCTGAGGGACCTGAGGTTATTTTCATTAGAGAGAAGAAGGTTACGCAGTGACCTAACTGAGGCGTATAAAATGATCAAGGGATTGGATAGGGTGGATAGTGAGAGCCTTTTTCCTCGGATGGTGATGACCAACATGAGGGGACATAACTTTAAATTAAGAGGAGGTAATTATAGGACGGATGTCAGAGGCAGGTTCTTTACACAGAGGGTGGTGAGGACGTGGAATGCCCTGCCTGCAGCAGTTGTGGACTTGCCTACTTTGGGGGCATTCAAATGTTCGGTGGATAGGTATATGGATGATATTGGAATAGTTTAGGTTAGAAGGTCTACTGGCCGGCGCAACATCGAGGGCCGAA
This sequence comes from Sphyrna mokarran, assembly GCA_024679065.1. NCBI lineage: Eukaryota > Metazoa > Chordata > Chondrichthyes > Carcharhiniformes > Carcharhinidae > Sphyrna > Sphyrna mokarran. Next base: position 110,419,422 of record JAGIQG010000005.1, read on the forward strand.
GGGCCTGTACTGCGCTGTAATGTTCTATGTTCACACTGCAAGGATGGTCTCCGCAGTGGAAAGTCTGGGTCAGGGGTTAGACCTCATGGGTTTAGGCCGTCCTAGAGACACAACGGGCATTGCTGAATGTGTCATCAGCATCCAGGAGGCACATCGGTCCGAAACCATGTGGGTGTCAGGGGCGTGTGGGACACACTGCTGCCCATGGCTGGGACTCTCACTGACATTCTGGAGACAGAGCAGGATGTGGCTATAAGCCTCAGCAACTAAGCCCAGTGTCAGGGGCCAATAGTGAGGGGCTCCAAAGCCTGGCTCGCTCAAAGAATAATATAGTGGATGGGCTCCAGAGCTTGACCCAGTCTCAGAGGACCAGGGCTGAGGGATCACAGACCATGGGGCAGTCACATCTGGGCCTCTAGCAGTGACAGAGCTAAGTGATGGCAGAGCTTCTGGAGCTCAGTCCAACTATTCTGGCATCCCACTGTGTTCCCGGGCATTTAGGCACCTTGAGGGAGGAGGAAAGGCTAGAGCCTAAGCTGGGGCCTTCCACACAGGAGGCTCTGGAGCATTGAGACTTTCTGATTTCCTCACACCGGGGCATCTCAGGACCAGCTGGACGAACAGGGTGGCAGAGAAACATCAGTGTCATCTGTAAGTCAGCCGGGATCCTCCAGGTCTCCGGCCACCTTGGGAACAGCCACCAAGGGCATCACTGGCAACGGGGCATGGATTACAACTGGACACCTCACCTCTGATGTGCATGCTAGAAGAAGCAGTAAGCTACACAAGGTCAGGAAGTTGTAGGTACAGTAAGAGGGCATGGGTGAAGGTCATCAGTAGTCAGGATTAAGTTTTTTTGTTAAATGTGAAGAACACAAACTGTTATTTGCCCCTCACAGCAATGAGTAACCAGAGTCTGATTCTCTCCCCACAGAGCTTGAGTGTTCCCTAGTCCCATGCATTGAGGCGCTGACTGCTAAACTGTGCAGAACTCGGCCAAATGCTACAGAGTTGGCCCTATTTTCCCCACCATCTACCAGACTCTTTGTCAAACTGTCATGCCACCCCGACCCGTTGTCCCACATATTGGTGTTCCCAACCTTTACTGCTACATGAGCCAAGTGGCACTGTGCAATTGGAGAAAAGATAGGAGTCAGCCCTGAGTGACAGCAGTGGCAGAATCCTAGTGTGCCTTACAGCGAGTCATCATCATCATCCTCCAGCTTTCATCAAAGATTCGCTACCCATTCCAACCCAAGCCCTTTAACCGGTTGTTGCTACATTTCTCGGGGATGGAGTGGTGGGATGAGAGAGGATGGGATAACAGCGGGTGGGGAAAGGAAAGAGTTAAGGGCCCACAGTTTGGGATTGCGGAAGAGTGGCAGCTGCAGTAGCTCCGGGGGTATGGTGGAACAGTCCCCACGCTGCACAGCACCGACGGTGTGAAGCGGGCTGCAACCAAATCCTCTCTCACAGCCCTGCCCTGCTGTGCACCTGCCGTTACCACAGATCTTCATCCTTTGGCTCCTTGTTTGGCAGGATGTTCATTTTGCTCTGTTGCACTCCTCCTCTTCCTCCTTCTCCACCAGTTGGTCTTCCTGCTGCTGCACAATGTTGTGCAAGACACAGCAAACAATTATGATGTGTGAGCACACACAGGGTCATATTGCAAGGCATATTAAAACGGTCCAGGCAGCAGAACTATGCACCACTCCATTACATTCTGAGTGGCGGCGTGAGCTTCACTATAACATGTCTCTGCCTTGGTCTCAGTCACAGGCACCATCAGCCATAATCTCAGCAGGTAACCTTCATCCCCTATGAGTCACCCGGCAGCCTGGGTTGGCATTCAAAGAGTCCAGGGATGTCCGACTGCCTCAACACAAAGCTATTGTGGACACTCCCTGGGTGGCTTGATGTTCCTGCATGATGTTCATGCGATGTACAGATTGTATGTGACCAGAGAATGGAAACCCTTGCGGATGATGAATGGTTGCTCCTCACCTCAAGGGGACTGCAGGGCGGTGTGTCCATTGCCACCTGGACATGGGGCATTCCTGCAATGGCCCAGAAGCATCAACCTGGGCTTCCTGCTGACTCTGCCCAGCATTAAAATTGATGTATTGGCCCGCCCGGGCGTATAAGACATCGGTGACCTGGCAAACACAAAGATGGCCAGAGGCCTGGGATATTCCACCTAGACGTCATCACTAGGCCTGAAGTGACTCTGCTGCATACAAATTGAGGCTCGCCGTCACCCTTACTTGCACTTGGAATGGGTGTCTGCCTCTCCCCTCAGGTGCCAGGTATGTGAGCACCTCACACATGCTGGACTGTGTCTTTGGATTGTCTGAGCCAACAACAGTACATTACCTCCAACAGCCCCTCAAATCAATGCCTCATCCGGTACCGCCTTTGCCTCTGCATCCTCCTCCTTCTGGCTATCCTTTCAGGAGACTGTCTTCCCACCTCCTGGCCTTCAGTAGCAGTCCCCTCCCCTCCTTCCTATGGATCTGCCGCTGACTGCTCCTACAGTGGCCTCCCCATCCCCAACCTCGCTTCATCCCTGCCACACCACTGGCACCTCCTCTGCAGCAACCGTGATAGAACATAGAACATTACAGCACAGAACAGGCCCTTCGGCCTTCGATGTTGCGCCGACCAATATAAAAAGCAATGCCCCTCCAAACTAAACCATTCCCTTCTCTTCCATATACTTATCAACTAATAAGTGATGGCCAGCTCGAGATCAATCAGTCCCAGATCCAATCTGCACAGTGGGGAATTAGAGAGAGAATCGTTGATAGATGCATGTTATTGCTTGCAGCTACCCCCAACACCACCCCACAATCTCTCACTGGCTCCAGTACCCTCTCCTGTGAGGGGCTGGCAACACAATCTGGGGTGCCATTCATCACCTGATTAGTTTGCCTGTTATTGTCATTGTGAACACGGCTAGTAAGGAGAGAATGTGGGTGTGACCATTGAGCTCCCTTAAGCCATTGCCATGAATGCAACTACAACACCCCCTTCCAGCCATGTAAGGACACAGGGCAGGGAACGATTCCTAATTATTTTAAGGTGGCAAAGCTCTAGGCCCTGCCTCCAACTTCCCTAGCACTCCAGGGCTGCTGCTCCACCAAAGTTACCTCTTACTACTGTTCAATGCTGCCACACCAATTCCCAACTTTTATACACCTGGTGTAAACAGCTCAAGAGTGACATCACGCCAGACAGGTGGGGATTGCTAACTCGGATTTGCTAATCAGATGCTAAGATATGTAAAAACATGCAAATGTCAGTTACGCTGATTTTAAGCGTGGTTCCTTTGCCACCAAAAACCTTGGGTTGGGAGATGCAAACAGGGCGCGAACGCTTACATGTATCCTGCAAATACACAAGTTTAAGGTGCTGGGGAGCAGGTACAGAGGAGATGTCAGAGAGATGTTTCTCACTCAGAGGGTGGTGAGTGAGTGGAATCTGCTGCCGTCGGTGGTGCTAGAGGCAAACTTGCTGGGGTCTTTTAAGAGACTTCTGGATGAGTATGTAGGATTTAAAGGGATTGAGAGTTATAGATAGGCTTGGTAGGTAAAGATATGATCGGTCAGAACTCCGCTGAGGGACGCACTGAAGCTTAGGGCAGCCGCTGCAAAGGCAAAATGGGGAAAGGTCACACTATAAGGCCTTTTAACGGAGGCAGACCGAGGGCCCGGGAACTGCAGAATACCCTCAACCTGCGTAACTGTGTGCCAATCTAAGCAACACCAGCACACAGTAATTTTTCAGGCATGTATATAGTTTTAAGTATTGAAATGGAATAACTAATTCATATAGAACTGTAAAAATGTCTTATTCTGCCCGGTTTGCAATTTGTAGACATGTATACTCGCAATGTTTTAATTGAGATTTTTATGAATAAAGTATATTTTTGGAAAAAAATATGGGATTTAAAGGGATTGAGTGTTATAGATAGGTATGAATACGATTGGTGCAACTTGTGGGCCGAAGGGCCTGTTTGTGCTGTAGTGTTCTATGTTCTAAATCAGCTGACACAGGAATCTCCTGGCCTGCGTTAGAAAATTAGCACAGTGGGATGAGAGAAATGCCACTTTTTTTCTCTGACACAGAGTTGTAACAGGGCCTGTGTATTCAATTCTGGGCATCACGTTTTAGGAAGGATATGAAGGCTTAAGAGAGTGTGTGAGGAAGACTTACAAGACTACTTTCAGCAATTAAATACTTCAGTTACACAGACAGGGTCAACTGGGCTTCTTCTAGGAGAAAATAAAGTTAAGAGGTGATTTCTTTTTTTGGGCGGTGTTCTACATCATGAGTAATTAGAAGCAGGATTTGTAAGATGGCAGAGTTTTCCACTCAGCCATTCGAAGAATTGGCCGATAACACATCACCACTTATCATGGCCGCCCCACAGCCACTGAAATTGGCTGGAGGTGGAACTTCCATGTCACACTCAGGAGCAGGTCCCACCTTAGACAGCTAATTGGTTGGCAGCTCTGTAGTCCTCGCAATGCCAGATCTGCAGTGGACTGGTTTGGACACTCGGACCCGGTAGGTGTATGGGCACCTCAGAACGGGGAGAGGACGTGAAGCCCAGTGATTAGGCTGAAGAGGGAAAGGGGGAAAAAGATAGGCAGTGTTGGTGGTGGAACGTTTACAGAGATGGTGAGTGCAGAGGGTGGGGAGTAAGCATCCATTCAGTTTGCAGGTAGATGAGGATCTTTTAAATATGACCCTGGCAATAGCCTTCCTCATGGTGTTAACTAGTGAGATCATTAAAACTTTAACATTCTGTTAGTCTAGCATCTTTATTGTTGAAGGTTGTTCTTGTTAAACATAGGAGAAATGTTCACAAAATAAAACATCTTAGAATAACAGAACACAGACAATGCAATTAATCGTTATAATTTGTTACAGGGTGGTCATTTCTGCTTAACTGTTCAGGTCCAAACTATTATTTTGGACAAGAAAGGTCATTGATAATGTAAGTGATACCATAGAATATTAGCTCAGTATTAATGTGAACAAAAAAAGTTTCAGGCAATCAGAATTAGTTAATAGTACAGCGAATTTAATTATTTTTGATATATAGCCCAAAACTGGAATTAATGTTCACCAGGCACTTGAAGTTTGCAGTGTGACTATATTTATATATGCTATCTAATAAACCAGAAGTCCTGCAAAATTAAATACCATATTTAAGACCCTCCAATGAAAACATTCAGTCAATCTTAAAGCACACAAGTGGTTGGGATCTGGAATGCACTGCTTGAATGTGTGGTGGAGGCAGGATCAACTGTAACTTTCAAAAGGGAACTGAATCATAACATGAAAAAGAAAAATTTGCTGGGGCTACAGGGAGAAGCCAGAGAAATTGCACTGGATAACTGCTCCTCCAGAAAGCTAGCACAAATACAATGGGCTGAACGGTCTCCTTCTACACTTTAACCATTCCATGATTCTATGAAGTGATGCCATGTTATTGACTTATCATCATTCAAGGGACTAGTTTTGAATCTGCAGCACAGTTTCCCAAACTAATTTATTTTTTAATTGTTAGTCAATCTGTAATGGTACCCACAAGAGAGGATAATTTTGACTTTGTGTTATGATATAAGATGTGTGATGGCAAGTCAATAGTGATATTGTCACTTTTCCTGACTGATGTCTCCATTAGGCTGCCCATTTATTACCCCCCTTTTTGTGCTATCTTCATTTGAGTCACGGTTTGAGGCTCAGGGATTGAATTGACTATCTCTCACTGACTTAAATTAATCAGCATTTGGAAATCATTGGGATGGTGTTGAGAGGATGTGGCATGTGGGGGGGTACGTAGTCACTTGATGCTCGTATGAGAGCGGATGTGTTTTCTGCGAGTGCTGTCGCTATTTATCTTTTAACTATTTTATCTTGATACATAATCTATTAATATCCCATCTGTGCTGTGATCCTGGAAGATCCTGACCAAACTCTGGTGAAGGGAAGCTGAGTTAAGTCAAGAAATTGCTTGTTTGGTCAGGGTGGAGCTCTTCGCAGTGGTGGTTTTGCTGGTGAGCAGGGCTACACTTCCGTGATGCTGTTAACATGGAGATGATGGTTGGCATTATGAGTGAAGATGTGGATGACGGTCTCGACTCCTGGTACAGAGAATGGATGAAGCAGAAAAGAGAATCTTGTTGATGGAGAAGGCAGCTTCCTCAGTGAAGGCAGTATTGGAAATTCTGCTGCATGGTGTGGCATGGAAGAGTGCACGGTCTCCCAGCGTGTCTTGGGGATGAATTCTCAGCTGAATTGGAGAACTGGTTGCCATGTTTTCACAATCTCGATTTGAGGGCTGGGTCTCGAGTTCGCTGAAGCACACTGGAGCCAATTTTATCATCAATCTGTGCCCATTTTCAGCACAAAAACTTGGTAAAGTCAGATGTGAGGTGAGTAGCACAATCTGCAGCTGCCTTTGGTCTGGTTCCCCCTTTACTAAGGCCCAAATATGGCCACAATCAGGATCGCATCCAATTGCATGCATTTAAATTGACTTAATGGGCTGCACACTCATCTTACCGGCACTTCCCCTTTTAAGAACATAGAACATTACAGCACAGAACAGGCCCTTCGGCCTTCGATGTTGTGCCGACCAAAATAAAAAGCAATGCCCCTCCAAACTAAACCATTCCCTTCTCTTCCATATACTTATCAATTAACCTCTTAAACGCCACCAAACTTGGCGCATCTACAACAGCTGCAGGCAGGGCATTCCACTCCCTAATCACTCTTGAGTAAAGAACCTACCTCTGATATCCGTCCTATAACTCATACCCCTTAATTTAAAGCTGTGTCCCCTCGTGCTAGCTTTCTCCATCCTAGGAAAAAGGCTATCACTGTCCACCCTATCTAAACCTCTAATCATCTTATATGCTTCAATAAGATCCCCTCTTAGCCGCCTCCTTTCTAACGAAAACAACCTCAATCCTTCAACCTCTCTTCATAGGACCTGCCCTCCATACCAGGCAACATCCTGGTAAACCTCCTCTGTACCCTCTCCAATGCCTCCACATCTTTCTTATAATGTGGCGACCAGAACTGCACACAATACTCCAAGTGCGGCCGCACTAGAGTTTTGTACAGTTGCAACATGATGCTGCGGCTCCTAAATTCAATCCCCCTACCAATAAAAGCTAAGACTCCATATGCCTTCTTAACAACTTTATCCACTTGACTGCCTACTTTCAGGGATCTATTGACACATACACCAAGATCCTTCTGTTCCTCAACACTATTAAGAGCCTACCATTAGCCCTATACTCTACACATTTATTGTTCCTGCCAAAGTGCATTACCTCACACTTTTCCACATTAAACTCCATTTGCCACCTCTCGCCCAGCTCTGCAACTTGTCCAAGTCTCTCTGCAAACTGTAACACCCCTCTTCACTATCTACCACTCCTCCGACTTTGGTGTCATCCGCAAATTTACTAATCCATCCTTCAATACCCTCATCCAGATCATTTATAAAAATTACAAACAGCAGGGGCCCCAAAACAGACCCCTGAGGCACACCACTTGTCACCGAACTCCACGATGAATATCTCCCATCAACCACCACCCTCTGTCTTCTATCTTCCAGCCAATTCCTAATCCAATTAGCTAAATCACCCTCTATTCCACACATCTGCATTTTCTGTAGAAGTCTTCCATGGGCCACCTTATCAAACGCCTTACTAAAGTCCATATATACTACATCAACCGCCTTACCCCCATCCACCTCTTTGGTCACTTTCTCAAAAAACTCAATGAGGTTAGTAAGGCATGACCTACCCTTCACGAAACCATGCTGACTATCCCAATCAATTCATTTCTCTCTAAATAACTATAAATCCTATCCCTAATAATTCTCTCCAATACTTTGCCCACAACAGAAGTAAGACTCACTGGCCTATATTCCCTGGAAGGTCTCTCTTCCCCTTCTTGAACAATGGGACCACATTCGCTATCCTCCAGTCCTCCGGAACCACACCCGTAACCAACGAGGACCTGAAGATCAGAGCCAGAGGCTCTGCAATCTCCTCTCTTGCCTCCCAGAGAATCCTAGGGTAAATCCCGTCCGGCCCAGGGGACTTATCCAACTTCAAACCCTCGCGAATTTCTAGCACATCCTCCCTATCTACTACAATACTTCCCAATTTGCAACCCTGTACCTCAGTGTTCTCCATAGCTACATTTCCAGCACTCTGCGTGAATACCGAAGAGAAATATTTATTCAGTGCCTCACCAATCTCTTCAGGCTCCACGCACAACTTCCCACTGCTGTCTATGACTGGCCCTAATCTTGCCCTAACCAATCTTCTATTCTTAACATATCGAAAGAAAGCTTTAGGATTCTCCTTAATCCTATCAGCCAACATCTTCTCGTGTCCCCTCTTAGCTCTCCTCAATTCACTTTTTACTTCCTTCCTGGCTAATCTATAGCTATCCATTGCACTATCTGAGCCTTCAAGCCTCATCCTAACATAAGCCTCCTTTTTCTTCTTAACCAGCAAATCAACTTTTTTCGTACACCAAGGCTCTCTTACTCGTCCATTTCCTCCCTGCCTGACAGGGACATACTTATCAAGGACTCGCAGCAGCTGCTCCTTGAATAAGCACCACATTCCAGATGTTCCCAGTCCCTGTAGTTCCCTAGTCCAATCTATGCACCCTAATTCTCTCCTGATGGCCTCATAATTACCCTTCCCCAGCTATAACTACAGCCCCCAGCTTCATGCCTATCCCTGTCCATCACTAAGGTGAACGTAACCGAATTGTGGTCACTATCACCAAAATGTTCACTAACTTCCAAGCCTAACACCTGGTCTGGCTCATTGCCCAGCACCAAATCCAATGTAGCCTCACCTCTAGTTGGCCTATCTACATACTGAGTCAAAAAACCTTCCTGCACACTTTGTATAAAAACTGACCCTCTAACGAGCTAGAGCTATAGCTATTCCAATCAATATTAGTAAAGTTAAAGTCCCCCATAACAATTACCCTATTACTTTCACTCCTGTCCAGGATCGACTTTGCAATCCTTTCCTCTACCTCTCTAGAACTTTTAGGAGGTCTATAAAAGACTCCCAACAGGGTGACCTCTCCTCTCCTGTTTCTAATCTCAGCCCATACTACCTCAACAGACAAGTCCTCATCAAACTTCTTTTCTATCACCGTGATACAGTCTTTGACCAATAAAGCCACTCCTCCCCCCTTCTACCTCCTTCTCTACTCCGACTAAAGCATTTGTACCCCGGAACCTGCAACATCCATTCCTGTCCCTGCTCTACCCAAGTCTCTGAAATGGCCACAACATCGAAGTTCCAGGTACTGGTCCAAGCTGCAAGTTCCTCCCCTTTATTGCGAATACTCCTTGCATTAAAGTATACGCATTTCAAACCATGCCCCACCCCACCCGTACGCCGCTGTGTTTTACAACTCTCTTCTATAACCCCCTTACTCTCATCCCTCTCAGCACCCCAACTACTTAGGATCCCACCCCCCCCCCGAATCAGTTTAAAGCCCCCATCATAGCCTTAGCAAATTTTCCCCCCAAGATATTAGTCCCCCTCTGGTTCAGGTGTAGACCATCTCTCTTGAAGAGGTCCAACCTATCCCAGAATGAGTCCCAATTGTTAAGGAACCTGAACCCCTCCCTCCTGCACCATCCACGCAGCCATGAGTTCAAACTATCCCTTTCTCTGTTCATCTCTAAACTATCTCTTGGCACAGGCAAGAGTCCATAGATAACCACTCTGCCTGTTATGGACCTAAGCTTCCACCCTAACTCCATAAATTTCTGTTTAATATCCCCTTCCCTTGTCCTACCTACATCATGTGTCCCCACATGAACTATGACTTGGGGCTGACTCCCCTCACCCTTAAGAATCTTAAAAACCCGATCTGCGACATCCTGGACCCCAGCCCCTGGGAGGCAACACACCAGCCCTGAGTCCTGTTTATTACTATTTACCCTCCTATCTGTCCCACTAACTATGGAGTCTCCTATAACTAGGCCTAATCTCTTATTCCCCCCACCCACCTGAGCATTCTCAGCAGGCTCACCCCCAGAGACCTGCTCCCTTTGGTCAGCTCCAGTTGATTCTTCCTCAACTGTAGCCTCCAAGACAGAAAATTTATTTTGGAGGGGAACAGCCCCAGGGGATTGTCTCCCCGATTGCTTCTTACCCCTCCTCCTAATAGTTACCCAATTATCACTTTTAGGACTTACAATCTCTTTGTTACTCCTGCCTAAATCCTCCTCAACCTCTCGAATTACCCTGAGTTCCTCTAATTCCAGCTCCAGCTCCTTAACACGATCCTCAAGGAGCTGCAAATGTGCACACTTCCTGCAGGTGTAATCAGCAGGAACACTACTGGTGTCCCTCACCTCATACATACTGCAGGAGGTGCAACGTACTACCTTCACTGCCATCACTGTTACTTTAATTTCCAGGACCACCGTGTTGGCTTATCCAGACTCGGCACAAAACTGACATGCTCTACAAAAGTCCAATTCAGGCGCTCCAGCTAGTGAGGAGGTAAGGGCCGAGCATCCAACAGCTCTCTGCTTGAGATTGGTGGGTCAGAAGGGGAGATGGTCTGCTATCACTCTGCATGCCAAGTAAAGTAAACTGGTGGAGGCAGGTACTCTGGAGTTATTTAAGAAATACTTAGATGGGCACATGAACAGAATGGGAATGGAGAGGTATAGAAAACTGATTTAAAATAGGGATCATGAGCCTTGGAAGTCCCTGGGAAGTGTGTAAATAGATGATGATATTGATGTACTTGTTTTTATCCTACAGGTGCTTTGGTCCACCTTGTTGTCTAACAAGGGGCATACACGCGATGGGTTGAGAGGGCTGCTCTTGCATTTTTTTTTCGCGATATCCTAGTGCTTCACGTCTTTAGCGTACGCTTGACCTGGACCATTTGATGGGCAACACGACAGCTCAGTGACTATCGCTGAGCTGTGCAGATACATGGATTTGGGCCTGTGTCTGTGGGAGTTTGCGCATTCTCCCCGTGCTTGTGTGGGTTTTCTCCGGGTGCTCCGGTTTCCTCCCACATCCCAAAGATGTGCTCTTAGGCTCATTGGCAAAACAAATTCTCCCTAAATTGTCTCAAATTTGGTTTTTAATCCATAGATCTATAAACATGGACAGGGATCACGGGTAGAGGTGGGAACATCGGGGTGTCAGCATGGGCTCGTGCTCGGGAGGGGAGGTCTGCTGCCACTCTGCCTGAGATTGGTGGTAGGGAAGCCCACAATCAGTCTGGGTGACAGAAGGGGTGGGGGAATAAGGGGGTCAGTAATATTGGGGGGTTGGGTGGGGCAATGTTTGTGGGAGCTGGGGGAGGCATTATCCGGCCAGGGTGGGATATGGCAGAGGAGTCACATTCTGTCAATCATTCTTTTCCCTGTGCGTAGGCAGCTGGAGGAGACGATTGGAACTGCAGGATTTCGGATGTGTTAAGCTCTGCCCACAGGCTTCTACGGCGCAATTCGGAATTGCTGATATTTTTTCAGGCAAAGTGCACATGGGGGCGCCTGAGAATGGGTCTAAAATTGGATCTGAAACACTCCCAGTTTCAAGTCCACCCAGCACTTGGAATTACAATATTAAAATAGGGCCTATTGTATCTGGTCTTCAATTTTTGGAGTCAGTTGAAGGCACCAGAGTTCGATGTCTTCACACCAGTTTTATAGAACATAGAACACTACAGCACAAACAGGCCCTTCGGCCCACAAGTTGTGCCGAACACATCAAAACCTACCCAGCCATAGACCTATCTATAACCCCCAATCCCATTGGATCCCATATACTCATCCAGAAGTCTTTTAAAAGACCCCATCGAGTTCGCCTCGACCACCACCGACGGCAGCCGATTCCATTCACTCACCACCCTCTGAGTGAAAAACTTTCCCCTAGCATCCCCTCTGTACTTGCTTCCCTGCACCTTAAATCTGTGCCCTCTCGTCGCGACCATTTCAGCCCTGGGAAATATTCTCTGAGAGTCCACCCTAACTATTCCTCTCAACATCTTGTAAACCTCTATCAGGTCGCCTCTCAACCTTCGTCTCTCCAGGGAGAACAGTCCCAGCTCCCTCACCCTGTCTTCATAAGGCATGCCTCCCAATCCAGGCAACATCCTTGTAAATCTTCTCTGCACCCTTTCAATAGCTTCCACGTCCTTCCTATAGTGAGGCGACCAGAACTGCGCACAGTACTCCAAGTGTGGTCTGACAAGGGTCCTATAAAGCTGCAGCATTACCTCCTGACTCCTGAACTCATCCCTCGATGAATGAAGGCCAGTACACCGTAAGCTTTCTTAACCACATCCTCCACCTGAGAGGCCGATTTGAGAGTCTTATGGACCCGGACCCCAAGATCCCTCTGCTCTTCCACACAGCTAAGACTCCTACCTTTGATAGTGTACTCATTCATCCCGTTGGATCTGCCAAAATGGACCACAACACATTTTATGTTGTTTTGTCCTCGGCACTTGTCTAGAAGGCATGGGACAGGCAGACGGGTTGGGTCTTTGCCACCTGCTAGAGTCTAGGCTTTTCTTTGCTGGAGATGCAGGGGCTTTATAAAATCACAGAATTCCTACAGTGCAGAAGGAGGCCATTCAGCCCATCGAGCCTAAACCCAGGTCCTGTGATCTCACATATTTACTCTGCTAATTTCCCTGAGATTAAGTGGCAAATTAGCATGGCCAATCAACCTAACCAGCACATCTTTGGAGTTTGGGAGAAAATCAGAGCACCTGGAGAAAACTTTCCAGACACAGGGAGATTGTGCAAATTCCAAACTTCAGTGTTGCTCGCTGATCTTGTCGTGGTTTTGGCCGTTTCAAGCCATGTGGATGATTGCATTATCTTGCAACTCCTCATTAATGCTGAATTTTGTTCCCTTGAGATTATCGTCCTGCTTTTGTGATTCTGTTTTTTATCCCAATACAGATATATATATTACAGCACAGAAGCATTTGTCGCCTGTTATTCCATTATACTGTGAAAATCAGAATGCTCTATCTTGTCTTTTTGATGATATTTGTCCACCCATGGGCCTTGGTGGTGAAATGATGGAAGGCATAGTTTAATTGTTTGAGGGTCTCTTTTCCAGTAGGGAGTTGGTTGTGTGACATGAGGATTGTGCAGTATTTATTTATGGTTTTCTTTTCTTTTATGTGCAGTGATCTTGTATTTGCATTCCCTTGCAGAGGGACTACAACTTCTGGTGTCCTTCACTTTATTTTTAGTTGAATAGCACCACACAGGATGGTGGGTGGGTGGCTTGGTGTAAAGATGGTTGGTATGGCCTTAAGACTTTGTTGTGGGTGAGGAAAATCCTTCTTAGAACTACTGGGGTTGTGTTTTTCTTAACTTGGGATTTGCTTGTTTTCTGAGAAAGTAGAGATAGGTCAAGTATGTTGTAGAAGACTGAGCCTTTTCGTTGCCGTTGGCATCTCTGATTTTGTTGGACTGCAGGAATTATGTTTTGTTGCATGCCCGGGTGTATCTGATTTATCCTTGGATATCTAGTGTCATTAGAGTGATCCTTTATTTTTGTTAGGCTGCACAAGTAGTGGCAATGATTATTTGGCTGTTGGAATGGATGGTGGGCACATTAAAAAAAAACCTTAACCACAAATATTGAGGGGAAATGGGTTCAATCTTATTAATAGTAGGGCTAATTGGCACTTTGGGGGTATCTAGAGAAAAGGGTGGTTTGGTTTGTTCAATGTATAGGACTGATGTGAGAATTCTTGACTTGTTTGCCATTATTTTAGGTGTAATTGAGCAGATTGGGGTAGTAATAACAGTAGTGAGTTTCTCTTATCTTTTTAAGAGGAGAAGGGTCATATCTCTCCCTGAGATACCCAGTTGTGTGATGTCTAGTTGCTTCTTCTTCTTGTTAGTAAAGTTTCCAGGAAGGTAATATTTTAAGTTTTCCAGTGATGGGATGCCTATCAGTGGCCCTGGTATAGCTGGAGAGAAGGGAGTTTTTGTAGACTTAAATGTGAGGAATTATAAGGCCACACCAACCATCATTTGTTAGTTTATAGCCAAGACAAAGTGTATGAATCCTTGCCTTATTAGCTCCTGTACATGTGTACACTGACATGCCACATCCCGTACTAATTGTGGTATCCTGAGGTTCCCCTTTTTCTGGATTATCTTTTCATTGCTGGGAGGTCTTGTGATGCTGAGTTAGTCCCCAATTTACCCTAGAAGGGATCCTGTATATTATGTAGCTCTCTCTCTATTATCCTATGGAGGAAGGTATACACTATGGGACCCTGTGCTCCTGATTGTATCTTGTGATCCTGAGATATCCCACTCATCCTTGTATCCTTTCTGTATCTTTGAGGAGATACTGATTATAACGATTGCAATGATTGGTAATTAGAATCATTTGTATGAATATTCATTGGTCTTTTCTGCATATTTATGTGAAATAACGGTCACTCAACTCTACTAGATTTATTGCATCTTGTGGCAAATTTAAAAATCAAACTTCCAATAAAAACATTCTAAAATAACTCATTGGGGTCAATTGGCTTAGACACATTGCAGTGTACCTGGTAGACTAGGCAAAGGGCTATGTAAAAAGAAGGGCCTCATTTATAGTTAGCTGAGAGATATACATACATTACATTTTAATGTTAATTTTTAAAATCATATTCTTTTGACCAGTTAGTTTCAAACTAATAATCATTTATAACTCTTGATTCTTCTCTTAACTGCAAAAATCCAGCCTCTCATGTAAACCACAGACCAATTATTACATGATCAAGTTAATGTTTCTACGTACCTGGGGCACCCATTTTGGAGACACAAAACTGGTGGCTTCAATGACAGGTAAGCCCGTTTCTGACAGCAGGTTGATCAACTTAATTTTTACTTCCGTTGGTACAATCACCTGAAAATTTCATGCAAATATGGTAAAATACCAATCTTCTTAAAAAGTTAATTAACGATGGTACAGCAAATGGTAGATGCTGTTCTTGACAAATGTATTAGCAAAACACTAAAAAGAGACTAAGTGCTTTCCAAATAGAAATATTGATAAAGTGGACACTATTCTTTGACACCCAGTATCTTGCCCATAATACAATGGTATATTAGAAAATTACACCTGTTTTAGGTTTTTCCAACCTAACAATACTGCTGTTTGTAAAAGAACAGTGTCATTAAGATACTTAATCATGTGGGCATGATGTGCCCTCAGCACAACCACTTTCGATCAGCCTGAGCCATAAAAATTAAGGATCAACACTGGATATGAATGGCTGATAGAGTCACAGATGTTTATATCATGGAAACAGGACCCAACTTGTCCATGTTGCCCAATTTTTACCATTAAGCCAGTCTGAATTGCCTGCGTTTGGCCCATATCCCTCAATACCAATCCTACTCATGTAACTGTCTAAATGCCTTTTAAAAGACAAAATTGTACTACTACCTCTGGCAACTCATTCCAGACACTCAACTTTCTGTGCAAAAGAGTTGACCCTCCTGGAGCTTTTTGTATCTCTCCCTTTACCTTAAATCCATGCTCTCTAGTTTTAGACTCCCCTACCATTGGGAAAAGATGTTAACTATTATCTCTATACCCCTCATTATTTTATAGATCACTACACATTCTCCTAGATCTCTGACCTCCAGAGAAAAAAGTCCCAATCTATCCAGCCTCTCTTTATAACTCAAACCATCAAGTCCTGATAGCATCCTAGCAAATCTTCTCTAGTTTAATATCCTTTCTATAATAGGGTGACCAGGACTGTACACAGTATTCCAAGTGTGACCTTACCAATGTCTTAAATAACTGCAATAAGACGTTCTCACTCCTGTATGCTGACTAACAAAACCAAGCATGCCGAATGCTTTCTTCACAATTCTGTCCACCTATGATTCTACTTGCAAGGAATTATGAACCTGTACCCTGACTTCTCTTTGTTCTGTAACTCTCCCCAACACCCATCAACTGAGTAAGTACTGCCCTGGTTTGTTCTACCAAAATGCATCATCTCATATTTATTTAAATTAAACTCCATCTGTCATTCATTAGCAAAGTTGATCAAGATCCTGTTGCAATCCTAGGTAAACTTCCTTCATTGTCCACTATGCCATCAATCTTAGTGTCAGCTGCAAACTTACAAACCAGGCCTCCTAAATTCACATCCAAGTCATTAGTACAAATGACAAATAATAGTACACCTCAGCATCAATCCCTGAGGTGTACCACTGGTCACAAGCCTCCAGTTTGAAAATCAACCACGCTCTGTCTTCTGTCGTCAAGTCAATTTTGTATCCAATTGGCTACTTCACCCCGAATCCTGTGAGATTTAATCTTATGTAACAACCTACCATGCGTTATTTGTCAAAGGCCTTGCTAAAATTAACATAGACAATGTTGACTGCACTGCCATCATCTACCTTCTTGGTTACACCTTCAGCAAATTCAATCAAATTTGTGAGACATGATGTTCCACTTATAAAACCATGCTAACTGTTCCTAATCAGTCCTCGCCCCTCTAAATGCCTGTAGATTCCATCTCTCAGAATACTTTCTAGTCACTTACCTACTACAAACATTAGGTTCACCAATCTGGAGTTCCCAATCTTTTCCATACAATCCTTTTTAAACAAAGCCATAACATTTGCCATCCTCCAATCTTCAGGCACCTCACTTGTGACTGTCAGTGATTCAAATAAATCTGCTAGGCAACCTGCAATGTTCTGGGATACACTTCTTAGGACCCGGAGATTTATCTACCTTCATAGACTTTAAGACTTCCAGCATCACCACCTCTGTAATATGTAAACTCTTCAACATAATCACTACTTATTTCCCCAAGTTCCCTAACATACATGCTTCAATCAAAGTAAATACTGATGAAAAATATTCATTTAGAATCTACTCATCTCTTCTGGATCCACATATAGCTGACTTTATTGATTCTTAAGAGATCCCAAACTTTCCCTCATTACTCTTCTGCCTTTATGCATTTTTACAAGCCTTTTGATTCTCCTTAGTTATCTATTATTCTCTATTATTCTCCATAGTTATCTTAAAACTAATGGAATTATAGTCAACTGGTCCTAAAGTGATTCTCCACTAACATTTCTGTCACCTGCCCTTCCTTATTTTCCAAGAGGAGGTCAAGATTTGCCCCTCTTAGTCAGGCCATTCACATACCAATGAGAAATTTCTTCTGAATACACTCAATATACTTCTCTCGTTCCAAGCTCCTAATGCTATGGTTGTCCCAGTCAATGTTGGGAAAATTAAAGAGAAGGCCATTCAGCTCCTTGAGTCTGTTCCATCAATCAATTAAATGGAGGCTGATTTGTACCTTCACACCTTAACTGCCACTGCCTAACATAAAATTGTCAATCTCAGTTTTAAACTCTATTCAATATAAAAGATATATTGAACATAATTTAGAAAATTACTTATGACAAAATATAATTATTTTCTTGGTTTAGAGTTACAAAGTAAGCTAATTACACTCAAATTTACTGTATTCAATTTTTTTTGCCAAAGTAAACATACCTTCTCGTTCTGTAGACCATCCCTAGGTCCAACTTCAACTATCTTTACAAATTCAGGGAGGGCTGGTGTAACATTTTTCTGGAAGTTAAAAAAAAGTAAAAACTGAAGCAAAATTTAAATTCCACCAGGCAAGTTTCTGCTATTTCCTGGGATTCAATATATTTGCAAAGCTTTGGGACCAAAGCTTTGCTAGCACGAGGGGACACAGCTTTAAATTAAGGGGTACGAGTTATAGGACGGATATCAGAGGTAGGTTCTTTACTCAAAGAGTGATTAGGGAGTGGAATGCCCTGCCTGCAGCTGTTGTAGATGCGCCAAGTTTGGTGGCGTTTAAGAGGTTAATTGATAAGTATATGGAAGAGAAGGGAATGGTTTAGTTTGGAGGGGCATTGCTTTTTATTTTGGTCGGCACAACATCGAAGGCCGAAGGGCCTGTTCTGTGCTGTAATGTTCTATGTTCTATGTTCAATATTCCTCACAATGTGTCAGCCATGGTTCTGTTGGTAACACTGATTCCTCTCTCAAAAAGGCTGTGGATTCAAGTCCCATTCCAGAACTTGAGAACATTCCATTGCAGTACTGAGGGAGTACAGCACTGTCAGATGTACGTTCACTCAGATAAGATTCCCCTGAAAAGATATTAATTTGTAGAAGAGGGTAATTATCCTTGGTGTCTTGGTAATATTTATCCCTCAATCAACATCACAAAAAACTGCTTATTTGATCAAAATCACACTGTTGTTGGATTTACTAGAAACAAATAGTTGTGGTATTTATATTACAACAGTGACCATGTTTCAAAAGTATTCCCTTGACTATAAAGTACTTTGAGACATTTAGTGGTTGTGAAAGATGCTATCTAAATCTTTCTTCATCTATTCCCTGTGGCATGACATAGTTTCACTGAAAGAAGGAAGCCTTCCTTACAGCCTCCAGGCGGAAGATAATATATAAGGAAGGATTTGTGATGTTGATTCTTAAGTGACCCAGATGGAAAAAAAATGAGAAAATTGCAAATCTTGTAAAAATATACAATAGTTGGACACGTTTGTTTTCACCTTGAAAAGAGAACTCAAACATCCCTTGGAGTATAAGTCACATTATGCTAGTGTTTCAATGACATACAACATTTAATATGAACATTTAGGGATATTTTCAGAATGAGACTTCCAGGTTGAAATCATTGCCGCAGATTTCAGATCTCCAAAGGGTCAGATCTGACATGGCAGGGCAATTCAAACTCTGTGCTGGAATGGAGAGTTCCCATTGCAGAAAGCTGAAGAATATGAAATCAAAAGGAGTCCAATCATGTCTTCGACTGAATTATTTCAATCGGAACAGAACATTAAAATGTGGCATCTGAGTATTTTGTGTTCCATACTACTTTACCAAAGAAATTCTGTATGGAATTGGAAAGGCAGCAGAAAGATGAACAATTATTAACATGGGGTTCCATATGAACATGTGAAAGTAAATAGTAATATTTACAACAAAAGATTAAAAATTTTACAACAAATTTGTGTTGATGGGATCATCCAGTACACAAACTTGAGAGTTTCAAGCCTTTACCACAACAAACTATCAAATTCTCATTCAGTCTGAGTTCAATGAAAAGGAAGACATGGTTTGGTTCGACAGGGTACCTTCCCGATACAAAGGCTGCGTAACATTTAGATCTTTCACTACACTACCTAAGATTGAAAAAGAACTGCACAGGCTGCAGATGTTCCCTGTTATCTCATTGGGAGGCTAAGAATGCCTCCAATCAAATCCTCCCAGCCTGTGCTTCTTATCACTTTAACATTTGTTTATCAATCCTGTGTAAGTTATTAAATTTTATGATTTGTCATTGGTTGTTCAGTTCCCACAGTACCAAAGCCATCATGACTATGTATATTTACCATCATGCCAAGAAAGAGCTCCAGTAACCACACTTGTCTATTTTTAATGCTGTTAACGCTCATAACTGCATTTGCCTACTTCAAAGCTATTAATGCTTATTTCAGAATCAATCTTAATATTAAATTGATTCAATTACCCCACTTCATTCTTCAATAGTGAGGATTACCAAAAAAAAAACTTCTATTTCAAAATAGATCATTCACTTATA
Source organism: Sphyrna mokarran (assembly GCA_024679065.1). NCBI lineage: Eukaryota > Metazoa > Chordata > Chondrichthyes > Carcharhiniformes > Carcharhinidae > Sphyrna > Sphyrna mokarran. Next base: position 110,439,144 of record JAGIQG010000005.1, read on the forward strand.
TATTAAATTCCTTCAGCTCATTTTGTTCCTATGGAAATAGTAGCATTATTGATTATAACTATACTTTGCCATCGTTCAAACAATTGCTATTAGTACAAATGTTCAATTCATTACACTGTCATTTATCAGCTTTTTAACCAAGTAGTTAGTATTATGATGAATTGGGGGATGGGAGAAGGGGTTGGCCATAGAGGCACAATATAGTTTGTGGTTCTTGTCATTGTACAATAAGCAATGTGGCACATAAACTAATTGATCAGTTATAGTTGACCAAATAGGCTTGACTATGCTAACCATAATCTCAAAGGATGTGAATGTAACCCAATCCATCACACAAACCAGCCTACAATTCCTTGACTCTGTTCTACACTTCACGCTGCCTCGGAAAGCAGCCAACATATTAAAGGACCCCACACAACTTGCATATACTTTCTTTGACCTTCTGTGGGGAAAAAGTTACAAAAGTCTTGAGTTCACCAACTGATTCAAGAACAGCTTCCTCCCTGCTGCCATCAGAATTTTGAATGGTCCTATCATATATTAAGAAGATCTTTCTCTTCACCCTATCTGTAACTACAACACTATGTTTTGCACCCTATCCTTTTCTTCTCCCCTATAAATGCTATGTTTTGTCTATATAGCGCACAAGAAATAATAGTTTTAACTATATCACAGTACATGTGACAATAATAAATCAATTCAACTATTTTCCATTCTTTCTTCCAGTTGTTGTAATTAATCATATCAATTCGAATGATTTACTTACCCAAATAAAAATGTTTCATCCAAGTGGCAGCCTGATTTAAAAATAGTGTCTCCAACCGATCTGTGTATTTTGATTTGTTATAGACATAAAATTACCCCAATCCGTCTCCCCAAACATAGACACACACACACACATTTCATATTTTGAGGATTATTTACGTGGCTCAATAATTAAGTTATCTTTTTGAGCTGCTATTTACGAATTATTGGCATGCAATTACGCTGGTTACATTAAGAGTTAATAAATACATCAAAAGATTTAACTGGAGCGATAGATTAGCTATCATTAGGTAGCAACGCATGGCTGGAGCATCTTACCTGTAATTCCAAAGGGAAAAAGGTGTCCCCAGAGGAGAGCCAGTCTATGTTGAACCTGCTGCTCAGGCATTCTTTGATGGTCGAGGGAACGGTCCCCATTGACGCGGCTCCCCCGCCCCCACACACACACTGACCGAGTCACACAGCCCCGGCCCCTTCTTTAATGCAATCGCCGGCTATATGACTCCACGGAAGGAAATGAAAAACAAAATAGAATTGATTACTTAAAAAAAAAGACGGCAATGAATAATGTGATGCTAATGTACCTATGGTGGATCAGCATCCAATTACTCTGCTTTCTGCTCTCCAAATACAGATGCTGCACAACACTGCATCAGGAGTACGCCCACTCTGTACGCATGTAACTGGAAAATTCATCTGGACGTGGACACTAACACATACACATCAGTAATGGAAAATGCCCACCGGCTTCCACACAAAGGATGGCATTTTTGCAGTGCACTAGATAATGTAAAAAATAAGATGGATTTTTCTTTCTACTCATGATTATTTTAGTACCTTTTTGTGAATCAGTCCTTGCTCTGAGTCTTAAAAGGTTTTAAGTACCAAGACTGAAGCATAATAATCAAAGTCCGCTGAAATACTGAGAGTGCTGCATGGTCAGCTGTACTTCTGGATGAGATGTTAAAATAAGATTCAGGTACTTTTCAAATGTCATAGCCATTATTTATCCTTCCAACACCATTGAATGCAGATTATCTTTCTTTAATGGGATGTGGGCATTGTTGGTTGGGCCAGAATTTATTGTCCTGGGAGTTTGGCAAGGCCATGTCAGAAGGCACTTAAGAGTCAATCACATTGCTGCAGGTCTGGAGTCACAGTTAGGTCAGACCAGGTAAGGATGCTAGATTTCCTTCCCTAATTATTAATGAATTAAATGGGTTTGTATGTCAATCAATACTAGTCATCATTTGATGTTTAATCCCTTATTTCATTTACAGAATTCAAAGTTCTCCATCTGCTGTGGTGGGATGCAAACTCAAGTACGCAGAGCAGAACCCTGGGTTTCTGAACAATACCACCATGTCACCAGCTCCCTGTGATGTGAGAATGTGATCATTCTGACATGAATTTTTGTGGGAGCTTGCTGTGGGCAAATTGGCTGCTGTGCACAAATTGGCTGCTGTGCTTTCTCCATTACAACAGTGAATACAGTTCAAAATTACTTCAGTGACAATGAAGTATTTTGAATTGTCAGGTGATTGTGAAAAATGTGAAATAAATGCAAGTCTTTCTCTTATTTTTGAATATAGAAGCCTATAGAAACATAAGCACAGCCATCCAATATTTGGTCCTAATGTCCCAATTTGATTACAGGCAGCGCACACATATCCAGCTGAAAGTGTGACCGCCATAATGTTGGTGTTAGGTAGAAAGGTCAGTAGTGGGATCAAAAGGCAGAATCTTTAAATTAAGTTAATGCACTTTTCCTACAATTCTTTTCAATTTTTACTATGTCCCAGTGCATGGCTCACCAGGCAAAATCCTTCAACCATGCTATTTAAAAGGATCATGATGTGAAAATATGACTTGTTACAGCTCCTTTCACAACCCGAAAGTGCTTTCCAGACAAAGAAATACTTTCTGAGGTGTAGTTGCTGCCATAATGCAAGAAACATGGCAGCCATCTTGTGTATCAAATACTCCTACATACATCAATGTGGGAGCAGAAGGAGAAAGGGGAGTGACAAAGAAGGCAGCAGAGAGCAGGAGCAGTTGTAGGAGGGAGGAAGAAGATGGTACGGCATTGGATACCAGGCCCATAGTGCATTTTTTGTAAGCATTTCGTTTACACAAACATCATAGAGGGGCGATGAAAGACCTTCATCTCATGATTGATGTACATCACCTGCAGCAACCACAACTCAAAACTTGTACCAGCCTGAGGCTGCCATGTACCTTACCGATAATGCCACTGACTCTTTCAGGCTGCAACAGGTGACATGAACAAAGTTCCACAGTCCACATTACATCAACGTATCACTGAAATTAGCAAGCCTCATACTGCCAAGAGGAACAATTACAGTATCTGCCCTTTGGACAAAGTAAAACAGGATGTGACAGCCTTTCACAGACATGGCAGCATCTCCCATGGATAAAGGCTATAACAGACTGAGCCCATATTTACTCACATGATCTCTATCATCAGTCTGGCATCCTTCCCAATGGAAAGTGAGTCCACTCCCTCATTCTAAGTTAGTTTGGTACCACATTGTGAAGTTCAGTAGCTCCGAGCAGTCGTGACTCTTCCATTCTAACAAATCCACTATGCCATCTTTTATGCCACCAGACTGGCAAGTTACAGACTGGCTACTGGGGGACAAGAGTTAAGTCCCATTCCATGGCTCAGGACTCCTCTTAGAAACCTTTGCAGAGCAACAGAGCTCTGCTGCCTCCAGAATCAACATTGGGCAAGATATTGGCATGTCCAAACACTTCAACTCATGCGCCATTCAGGAGCAGTTTAGCAGTGCATCCCTATAAACAAGTATTCAAATCTATATCACTGAGAAATATTTTTGAAACAGTGATCATGATATTACTTTGGAGTCATCATGAAAAGCAGGCAACTTGAGAACAATCAAACATAAAAAATCTTAACTGGAAGAGGACTAATTCCACTGAGCTAAAAAATGATTTGCACAGATGGATTGAATGAAAGACTGGCAAATAAAGCCAGTAATGGAAGACACTTGAAGAAGAGTCAGTTCACCTAAACATATTCCTTTGAAGGAACAAAACAGGTATCCAAAGGCTAACTAAAAGTTAAAATGGAGAGTTCAAGTAAACTTGGTGCTCATGATGCAATAGAAAACCAAGCTTAATATTAAAATTGCAGAAGAGAAGTGAAGAAAGGAATAAAAATAGCAGAGTGTAAATATGATATAGATTAGCAGAAATGCAAAAGGAAATTCTAAACATTTACATGATAAATGAATAAGGAAGGGGGAGTGAATTAAGGGCCAAAGAGAAATGAGAATGACACCAAATTTGGATTTGTGACCAACAGTGAGCATGATGCTAAACGACTGCAATGGGATACATTATATCGGTGTTCATCACCCGCCATGGCCTCCCAATTAAAGTAAGATTTTGCAAGTCATTGGTTAGGCCTCAATGTTTAAGGATGATCTTGGAGAGAGAGGATGAGATTTATTAGAATACAATCAGCCATGAGGGATTTCAGCTATGTGGAGAGACCAATGAGAACTGAGAAGGTTAAAGGAAAATTTATTAGAGATTTTCTTGATCAGGAAGAATTTCAGCAAAGTAAATAAGGAGAAAGAATTTTCACTGAACAGAGAATACAACCTGCCCCTGGGTTATAGCCTTCTACTCCTTTCTGCTCAGATTCATGCTCCAGTGCAGATCATGATCATAATAAAAGCCAATATTCCTGTTGAAATATTACTTAAAATGGGGTAAATGCCTTCTCATTTATAATTTTTCTAACCAGATCAGAAACACCATTTCTATTATTGGCAATTCCTCTTCACTGCTCTCTAAGTGTCATTCACAGAGATAGACCTTATTTAGAAAGACCATTTTCAAACTATAATTTGTACAAGTTGTCACTTTCCTTTCACTCACTTGAACAAAAGTTAACTTTATTTAGAACATAGAACATTACAGCACAGAACAGGCCCTTCGGCCTTCGATGTTGTGCCGACCAAAATAAAAAGCAATGCCCCTCCAAACTAAACCATTCCCTTCTCTTCCATATACTTATCAATTAACCTCTTAAACGCCACCAAACTTGGCGCATCTACAACAGCTGCAGGCAGGGCATTCCACTCCCTAATCACTCTTTGAGTAAAGAACCTACCTCTGATATCCGTCCTATAACTCATACCCCTTAATTTAAAGCTGTGTCCCCTCGTGCTAGCTTTCTCCATCCTAGGAAAGGATCTCCATCCATTTCAAGCAAAAGGAAATCTTCAACTGCTTTAGAAATGCAGCAATCATCTACAAATGGTAGATCCTGTCTTCTCCCATTCATTTTAGCTGTAGATCTTTGATTTTCATTCACAGAAACAAAATATCAGATCTCATAATGGGGCACAAGGCATAGATTACTACGGCGGCCAGTCAAGCAAAATGTTTCCCTCCTACGTTAATCAGCACAAACTTCGAAAAATGCAAAATTAAAATTAGAATCATAGAAACCCCACAGTGCAGATAGAGGCCATTTGATTACGACCACAATCCCAGCCAGGCCTTAGCCCCATATTCCTACATATTTACCTACTAATCCCTCTAATCTACACATCTCAGGACACTAAGGGGCAATTTTAGCATGGCCATCCAACATAGCTTAGTTAACCTTTAATTCTATCTGAATGTTTTGGCTTTTTTTTTTTATTTACAATGTAGTAGAATAGTACGTTCAACAGATTTTAAGAATAACAGCTTTCTTTTATCTTTATAAAAATTTGCATATCTACAAAATGATAAAATAAATTATAAAATATTGAGGTTTCTTGGAGGTCTCATTGAATATTGCACAATGAATAGTAAGAATTTTCTCTTTGTTCTTAACCAACCACAATTAGATTCTGACTCTGTCCTCATGTAAATTTTCAGATATTCACTTGCTGTCCGACACAGAAGATTGTTAACATGGAGCAAGAGGAAACTAATTAAATAGTTAATACCTCATTATACCATAACTGATTTAAGTAAGTTTTAAATCTCTCTGGTGATGACAGGGTTAGTTTTGTGTGCATACCTCATTTGACCCTGTTTCTTCTTGCTTCTTAATAGTCACATTGTAGCATGAGTACCTATATTATTTTTACAAATGTTAACAGCATTTATAAAAACAGCCATTAACATGGCCTCGGCCCTTTCAAAGCAATCACTGTTCATCCAACTTTCCAGTCTCTATTTCTCTTGAGGGTCTCCAGGTGCAATAAGGATTAATTCTTGCTCCATTTGTGCTCTGTCCAACTACTGGAATTTTATAACTAACATAGCCACTTTTTTTAAAAACAAAATCATCACTGGTCTACAAGTTATCAGGTTCACAACATCCTAAAATGCAATTAGGTGTGCTGATTTTGCAACCTAATTCAGTTTTGTTTCACAGTCAGGATCTACAAAAGAAATTGATGTGACAATTCAAAACATAATCTGAACATGTTACTCATTCTGTACAGTTCTGGTCACACTATTATGGAAAGGATATTATTAAACTAGGAAGAGTGCAGAAAAGATCTCTAAGGATGCTCCCGAGACTTGATGGCTTGAGTTATAAGAAGAGGTTGAATAGATTGGAACTTTTTTCTCTGGAGCGTAGAAAACTGAGGGGTAATCATATAGAGATAGATAAAATAATGAGGGGCATAGATCAGCTAGATAATCAATATCTTTTCTCAAAGGCAGGGGAGTATAAAACTAGAGGGCATAGGTTTAAGGTTAGAGGAGAGATACAGAAGTGTCCAGAGGGTCAATTTTTTCACACTGAGGGTGATGAATGTCTACAACAAGCTCCCAGAGGTAGTCAAAGAGTCATAGAATTCCCCATGGAATTAAGCCCTTCAGCCTAACTTGTCCATGCTGTCTTTGTTTTTCAAAACCACTGAGCTAATCGCAATTCCCACATTTGGCCCATACCCATCTATACCCATCTTACCGATGTAACTGTCTAAATGCTTTTTAAAAGATAAAATTGTACCGTCTCTACTACTACTACATCTGGCAGCTTGTTCCAGACACTCACCATCCTCTGTGTGAAAACAATTACCCCTCTGGACACTTTTGTATCTCTCCCCTCTCATCTTAAACCTACGCCCTCTCGTTTTAGATTCCCCTACCTTTAGGAAATGATATTGACTATCTACCTTGTCTATACCCCTCATTATTTTATAGACCTGTGTAAGATCACCTCTCAGCCTCCTACACTCCAAAGAAAAAAGTCCAAGTCTATTCAGCCTCTCCTTATAATTCAATCCATCAAGTCCGGGTAGCATCATGGTAAAACTTTTCTGCACTCTTTCTAGTTTAATGATATCCTTTCTATAATAGGGTGACCAGAACTGCACACAGTATTTCAAGTATGGTGTTACCAAAGTCTTGTACAACTTCAACAAGATGTCCCAACTCCTGTATTCAATGTTCTGACAGATGAAACCAAGATGCTGAATGCTTTCTTCACCATTCTGTCCACCTGTGACTCCATTTTCAAGCACCTATGAACATGTACCCCTAGATCTCTTTGTTCTGTAACTCTCCCCAGTGTCCTACCATTAAATGAGTAAGTCCCCTACCCTGGTTCAATCTACCAAAGTGCATCACCTTGCATTTGTCTAAATTAAACTCCATCTGCCATTCGTCAGCCCACTGGCCCAATTGATCAAGATCAATTGCAAATGGAGATAACTTTCTTCACTGTTCACAATGCCACCAATCTTGGTGTCATTTGCAAACTTACTAACCATGCCCGCTACATTCTCATCCAAATCATTAATATAAATGACAAATAACAGTGGGCCCAGCACTGATCCCTGAGGACACTGCTGGTCACAGATCTCCAGTTTGAAGAACAACTCTCTACAATCATCTTCTGGCTTCTGTGAAGAAGCCAATTTTGTATCCATTCAGATACCTCACTCTGGATCCCGTGAGATTTAACTTTATGTAACAACCTACCATGTGGTACCTTATCAAAGGCCTTGCTAAAATCCATGGGAACAATATCACCTGCATTGCCCTCATCTACCTTCTTGGTTACCTCTTCAAAAAGGGTAGTAATAGAGACAGTACAATTTTGTCTTTGAAAAAGCTTTTAGACAGTTAAATAGGTAAAATAGGTATAGAAGAATAGGGGCATAAATGTGTGAAATTGGGACTAGCTTTGGGGTTTAAAAGAAAAAGTGGCATGGACAAGTTGGGCCGAAAGCCTGTTTCCATGCAGTAAACCTCTATGAGTCTATTCACCTTGCCTCAACTTGACAATCATTGCATAATTAGATTAAAATATATCCATTGATGGCTGAGTATAACACCTTGTCTGCTGTTTTGGAGTTTTGGAAGCTGACCAAGCTCCTTATGGTGAATTATTTGCTAAAGTGCATCTCAGTTGGTCAGTTCGTAAACTTATTTTCCTAGGAGCAGCTTTGTCAGCAGTTACGGGGAGGACCACACAGCGATGGAATATTTCGCTTTGGAAAAGCATTTCCGGCAGGTTTGATCCCTCTCTGCAGTATTGAATCCTCTGTGATCATAGAGCATAGTTAATAGTATCCAAAAAGGAACTAAATAAAATGTGACAGCAGTGAGCTATTTATAGAATCATAGCATCATATAGAACTGAAAAAGGCCATTTGGCTTTTCTTACCTAAACTGACTCTGAAAGATTTAGCCAATCAATCTCACTCACTGGGCGGAGAAGTGGCAGATGGACTTCAACGCGGATAAATGTGTAGTGGTCCATTTTGACAGGAATAATGGGATGAAGGAGTACAATATAAGGGGTAGGAGTCTTAGCTGTGTTGTAGAGCAGAAGGATCTCGGGGTCTGGGTCCATAGGACTCTTAAATTGGCCTCGCAGGTGGAGGAAGTGGCCAAGAAGGCGTATGGTGTACTGGCCTTCATTAATCAAGGAATAGAGTTTAGGAGTCAGGATGTAATGATGCAGCTCTGTAAGACCCTTGTCAGACCCCACTTGAAAAATTGTGCACAGTTCTGGTCGCCTCACTATAGGAAGGATGTAGAAGCTATTGAGAGAGTGCAGAGGAGATTTACAAGGATGCTGCCTGGATTGGGAGGCAGGCCTTATGAAGATAGGTTGAGGGAGCTGGGACTCTTCTCACTGGAGAGACGTAGGTTGAGAGGCGACCTGATAGAGGTTTATAAAATGTTGAGAGGAATAGATAGAGTGGACTCTCAGAGACTATTTCCCTGAGCTGAAATGGTCACTACGAGAGGACACAGATTTAAGGTGCAGGAAAGCAAATACAGAGGGAATGTTAGGGATAAGTTTTTCACTCAGAGGGTGGTGAGTGAATGGAATCGGCTGCTGTCGGAGGTTGTTGAGGCAAACTCGCTGGGGTCTTTTAAAAGACTTCTGGATGAGTATATGGAAATGAATAAGATGGGGGTTATAGATAAGTCTGTGGATTGGTAGATGTGATCGGCACAACTCGTAGGCCGAAGGGCCTGTTTGTGCTGTATTGTTCTATGTTCTATGTTTGACCTCTCCACATATAAGGCGTTTGATAAGGTGGCCCGTGGAAGACTTCTACAGAAAATGCAGATGTGTGGAATAGAGGGTGATTTAGCTAATTGGATTAGGAATTGGCTGGCAGATAGAAGACAGAGGGTGGTGTTGATGGGAGATATTCATCGTGGAGTTCGGTGACAAGTGGTGTGCCTCAGGGGTCTGTTTTGGGGCCCCTGCTGTTTGTAATTTTTATAAATGATCTGGATGAGGGTATTGAGGGATGGATCAGTAAATTTGCAGATGATACTAAAGTTGGTGGAGTGGTAGATAGTGAAGAGGGGTGTTTTAGTTTACAGAGTGACTTGGACAAGTTGCAGAGCTGGGCCGAGAGGTGGCAAATGGAGTTTAATGTGGAAAAGTGTGAGGTAATGCACTTTGGCAGGAACAATAATTGTGTAGAGTATAGGGCTAATGGTAGGGCTCTTAATAGTGTTGAGGAACAGAAGGATCTTGGTGTATGTGTCAATAGATCCCTGAAAGTAGGCAGTCAAGTGGATAAAGTTGTTAAGAAGGCATATGGAGTCTTAGCTTTTATTGGTAGGGGGATTGAATTTAGGAGCCGCAGCATCATGTTGCAACTGTACAAAACTCTAGTGCGGCCGCACTTGGAGTATTGTGTGCAGTTCTGGTCCCCACATTATAAGAAAGATGTGGAGGCATTGGAGAGGGTACAGAGGAGGTTTACCAGGATGTTGCCTGGTATGGAGGGCAGGTCCTATGAAGAGAGTTGAAGGATTTGAGGTTGTTTTCGTTAGAAAGGAGGCGGCTAAGAGGGGATCTTATTGAAGCATATAAGATGATTAGAGGTTTAGATAGGGTGGACAGTGATAGCCTTTTTCCTAGGATGGAGAAAGCTAGCACGAGGGGACACAGCTTTAAATAAGGGGTATGAGTTATAGGACGGATATCAGAGGTAGGTTCTTTACTCAAAGAGTGATTAGGGAGTGGAATGCCCTGCCTGCAGCTGTTGTAGATGCGCCAAGTTTGGTGGCGTTTAAGAGGTTAATTGATAAGTATATGGAAGAGAAGGGAATGGTTTAGTTTGGAGGGGCATTGCTTTTTATTTTGGTCGGCACAACATCGAAGGCCGAAGGGCCTGTTCTGTGCTGTAATGTTCTATGTTCTATGTTCTATATCCCTAAAAATATCTCCCTCTCAAGCATTCAGCCAATTCCCTTCTAAAGTTTTGGAAACTGTTTCCACTATTGTTGAAACAAAACTGTTGTTGGAACACAGTGGACTGATAATGTTTTGGTGGATAATTCTGATCCTTTAAGTCTATTGGAAAGCCATAAAATTTTAAAGTTGATAAATGACACATATTTAATCAGAATTTTATGAATTGTCCAAAACAATGTTGAGCATGTCAGGGCAGAATTGGAAATCAAGAAGTTCTTTCTGATATTGAGACATAATCACAACTAACATTCAACGTTTTGAACATAGTGACATATCCTAACATATATCAAAATGCTTCACAATATCAAAAACAATAGGAAGGCTTAAAGGATATGAACAAAGCCATGATCATGAAAGTAGATTTTGAGGAGAATTTTCAGGGTGGTGATAGAGGCAGAAGGATCAAAGGCAGAGAACATGCCAAAAGACAAAAGGTGTAGAAGTGGAACAAAGGAAAAAGAGAATGCAAAGGAAATGAGAATCAGAAGAGTTGTCCTAAGCTGACCAATAGAGCTGGTAACAAAAAGTAATGCCCAGGAACATTTATATATGTGGCCCAAGGCTTTGAATTTAAAACATGTATGGATTCAAAACAATGGAGACTTATGAAAACACGAGTAATAGGAATCATGATTTAGAATAGGTTGGGATGAGAACAACAGAGTTTCAAATAAATTAGCTGAACTTTAAGAGATGATCAATAAAGTATTGGAGTTATCAAGCTCAGATTGAGATATTGCTAGGAATAGATGGTATTGATAATGGGTAGAATATTGCTTTTGAATCTGGGTTAGAGTCATAAAGAATACTACTATTACACTCTATCAGATGAAGCCTAGATACAGGAAATAAGGGATATGCAAGATTGCAGAAGTTTTGGCTGGTATCAAACCAAATAGTTTCCATTGTATTGATGTTAAATGATGTTGGGGAAATTTATTGACCAATCATGACTTAATGATAGGTAAGTACAGTGGCGGTCATGTTAAAAGCAATTTTTAAAAGATTTAAATGCTGACTCCATTTCTTTAGATAATGTCACCAACATGGAGATAAAGATTAGGAATGGGCTAAGGATAGAAAAACAGTCATTGCAGGCAATGTGGTTGCAGCTTTGTAACAGCAAAGAACAGAGCCAGGCAATAGAAGTTGTATGGAGGCATTTCAAATGGTTTCAATGGTTGCAGAAGATGAATGATTGGTCATTGACAAAAGTTGCAAAAGTTGGGGAAAATAATATTGACCATGATCACCATGACAGAGTATCTGATTAGTGACATTGGCTATAAAGATTTTCATGTTTGAGGGAGCATTAATGGCAATGAAGTAGAAAGAGTCGTGAGCTTCAAATTTTTAGGTGTCCAGATCACTAACAGCCTGTCTTGGTCTCTCCCAGCTGACACTATAAGAAAGCCCAACAATGCCTCTACTTCCTCAGAAAACTAAGGAAATTTGGCATGTCAACTCCGACTCTCACCAGCTTCTATGCACCATAGAAAGCATTCTTTTTGGTTATATCACAGCTTGGTATGGCTCCTGCTCTGCCCAAGAACACAAGAAACTACAAAAGATTGTGAATGTAGTCCATACAAACCAGTCTTCCATCCATTGACTCTGTCTACACTTAAAGCAGCCAGCATAATTAAGGATTCTTCGCACCCCAGATAAACTCTCTTCCACCTTCTTCCATCGGGAAAAAGATACAAAGACACAAAGGTCTGAGGGCATGTACTAACTGACTCACAAACAGCTTCTGCTGCCATCAAACTTTAGAATGGACCTACCTCACATTAAGTTGTTATGCTTTGTCTTAAAAGTGGGCAAGAATTGTATATTAATAGATATGACAATAATAAATCAAATCAAACCAAAGCATGGAAACGGAATTGATGTAATACAAATAAGGATTGACAGACGAAGTGACAGTGAGGAATAGCTTGAGAATCTTAGAGGGGAAAGCAAGTTCAGAGAAGGAGGTAAAGTAAAAGGAAAATAAATACGTTTGAGGTTTGGGTGATCATATCAATTTTGATTGAACAGATCCACCAGAAGGGAATCTATTGCCTAATTAGGCTTGAGAGCTCTTTCTCAAATGGCGGTGGATGCTGGTTCAATTACTGAGTTCAAGCCTGAGATAAACAAATTTTTATTGAACTGGGGTATGGGCCCTAGGCAGGATATGGACATTTTCAGGTTAGGGGTATGTGTACTTGAGTCTGGAGGGCTGTTAGTTTTTCTAAAACGTTGGTAGTCAGATCAAGGGGTTGGGTAATTGGGCTGGAAAATTGGTTAGTTGAGTTCGGTGAAGGAAAGCTGGGTCAGTCAGATCAGAGGGTGTGTGAGCTATTGGGTGGGATGGGTAGTCATGTTGGAGGTATGGATAATAGAATTGAGGGTCTGTTGGGTTGGGTGATAGTCATGTTGCGCGGTTTCTAATCAAGTAGGTTATTGGGTCGGATGACATGGGTAGTTGGCTGAATGGTAACAGGGAGGATGAGATTGCCAATTTGGGTGGTGTAGGTGGTTGTGTTGGAGGTTTGTGTAGTCGGGTGGGGTATGTAGGCCTGTCGGCCAATAGGGAAATCTGGGTAGTCATGTTGGGAGGATGGGTAATCAGGTGGGATGGATAGTCAGGTGGTAGGAGGGTTGTTAGGTTGGTTAAATGGGTAGCTGTGTTGGGGGAAAGGTATATGCAGTTAATTACTGAGTTACACCAGAAATTAAACAGTGGAACAAATAGTTGGTGCATATCCAAGCACATAAGTAAGAATTTAGAAGAGTAGGCAAGTGAACCCTCTGCCATTCTGTATGATCATGGCTGGTCTCCATCTCATCCTAACTCCATGTCCCTGCCTTTTCCCCACAGCCCTTGACCCCACTTTTGATCAAATATTTATCTATCTTTTTCTTGAATCCAATGATTAATTCCACATATAGTGCACTCGGGGACATTGAGTTCCATAGATTCACAACCCTCTGTGAGAAGGGTGTAGGGCGGCAAAGTAACATTGGTTAGTACTGCTGCCTCACAGTGTCAGGGACCCAGCTTCGATTGCCGTGTTTGCGTGGTTTTCTTCCAGGTGCTCGGTTACTCCCAGAGTCCAAAGATGTGCTGGGTAGGCGTATTGGCCATGCTAAATTTTTCCTCAGTGTACCCGAACATAGAACATGTACCAGAGTATGGTAACTTCATTGCAGTGTGAATGTAAGCCTACTTGCGACTAATAAATAAAAAGAAGTAGCTTCTCCTTATCTCAGTCTTGAACTTCCGTCCTCTTATTCTACAAGGATGACCTCTTCTTCTAGACTGTTCTAGAAGAGGGATCATTTGGTTAACATTTACTTTATCAATCCAGTTGAGTATTTTATATACCTCAATCAAATCCCCCCTCATTCTTCCTTACTCCAGCGAGTACAAGTCCAAACTATTCAACCAGCCCTCATATGACAGCCTTTCATACTTGGAATCAATCTAATGAACTTCATCAGAACTGCCTCCAGGGTCATCATATCCTTCCACAAAAAAGGTGATCAAAACAGAACACAATGCTCCAAATGTGATCTCACCAGTGCCTTATACAATTGTAACAACATTTCTCTACTTTTATATTCTAGACCATTTGCAATAAATGCCAAGATTCAGTTTGCCTTCCTTAGATTCTGCACTTACATACCCACTTTCTGAGATTCATGCACAAGAACACCCAAATTCCTCTGCACAGATCCCTTTTGAATCTGTTTCCCATTTAAATAGTAATTGTCCTTTAATTTTTCTGGCCAAAATGGATAACCTTGCATTTATCCACATTACATTCCATCTGCTAGCTTTTGGCATATTCATCTAGCCTGTCAATATTCATTTGTAATGTTTTTATCTCCTCTTCACAGCCTGCTTTCCCACCTATTTTTGTGTCATTAGCAAATTTTGTAATATCACTCTCTGTCCCTGCTTGTAGATCATTAATATAGATTGTAAATAGTTGTGGTCTGAGAACTGAACCCCACTAGTTACAGATAGACATATCAGGCAATTAGCCCAAGTCTCATACAAGCTCAATATAAATGACATTTTCAAAGTTTATTAGAACATAGAACATTACAGCGCAGAACAGGCCCTTCGGCCTTTGATGTTGCGCCGACCAATTAGGAAAAAGCAATGACCCTCCAAACTAAACCATTCCCTTTTTGTCCATAAACTTATCTACTAACCTCTTAAACGCCACCAAACTTGGCGCATCTACAACTGCCGCAGGCAGGGCATTCCACTCCCTAACCACCCTCTGGGTACAGAACCTACCTCTGATATCCGTCCTATAACTATCACCCCTTAATTTAAAGCTGTGTCCCCTCGTGCTAGCTTTCTCCATCTAGGAAAAAGGCTATCACTGTCCACCCTATCTAAACCTCTAATCATCTTATATGTTTCAATAAGGTCTCCTCTTAGCCACCTTCTTTCTAACGAAAACAACCTCAAATCCCTCAGCATCTCCTCATAAGATCTGCCCTCCATACCAGGCAACATCCTGGTAAACCTCCTCTGTACCCTCTCCAATGCCTCCACATCTTTCTTATAATGCAGGGACCAGAACTGCACACAATACTCCAAGTGCGGCCGCACTAGAGTTTTGTACAGTTGCAACATGATGTTGCGGCTCCGAAATTCAATCCCCCTACCCATAAAAGCTAAGACTCCGTATGCCTTCTTAACAACCTTATCGACTTGATTGCCAACTTTCAGGGATCTATGTACATATACACCAAGATACCTCTGTTCATCAACACTATTAAGAGTTCTACCATTAGCCCTATACTCTACACATTTGTTATTCCTGCCAAAGTGAATTACCTCACACTTTTCCCACATTAAACTCCATTTAATTTGGGTAGCACAAATGCACCCATCGTGAGTTTAATCTTGCCCAGCAATGAGCAAGCCTGTGTGAGAGTGAGGCGTTCAACGGATCCTGAGGTGCAATAGCAGCAGACATCTCAAGACTGATTGCTGTTGACACTGGAAGATCTAGCCAGGCAGATTATAGTTAGCTAGTGTTTCCAGGCGATATGGACCTAAGGCAACTGGAAACAGATTAGTGTGTGTGAAGCCAAAGGAAAAACATGCACAGGCATTGTCGAGGACTTCTGGAACTGTTCTTTACCTCTGATTCTAAGATAACATAGGAAAGGAAAAGGGTCAATTCATAGCTTACAAAGGAAATTAGAGAGTGTATTCATTCTAAGGAAAAAGTACACAGATTGGCCAAGAAAAATAATACGTCTGAGGATTGGGAGCAGTTTAGAATTCAGCAAAGAAGGACTGAGGGATTGAACAAGAAAGGAAAAACACAGTACAAAAATAAGCTTGCAGGTAAGATAAAGACTGACACTAAGAATTTCTATAGATTACTGAAGAGAAAGAGGTTGGTGAAGACAAATGTAAGTCCCCTACAGGCAGAAATGGAGAAACGTATAATAGGGGATAAGGAAATAGCCGAGCAATTGAAAACATACTTTAGTTCTATCTTCACAAATCAAGTGCCAGAATATTGCAGAATGCAAGATTTAGTGAGAGGGAAGAACTGAGGGAGATCAATAGTAATAGAGAAATGGTACTGGGAAAATTGATGGGATTGAAGGTGGATAATCCCCAGGATCTGATAATCTACATCCCAGAGTACTTTAAGGAGGAGGGTCTAGAAATAGTGGATGTATTGATGGTCATCTTCCAGGATTTTATAGACTCTAGAACAGACCCTGTAGATTGGAGGGTAGCAAATGTCATTCAAATATTCAAAAAGACCAGTAAGCTTAATATTGGTAGTGGGAAAATTCTTGAATCCATTAGCAAAGACTTTATGGCAGAGCATTTAAAAGCGGTGGCAGCTTCAGACAGAGTCAGCATGAATTTATAAAGTATACTGAGATGGATAGAAAACTGGTCAGCAGAAAGGAAACAAAGAGTAGGAATTAATGGGTGATTTTCAAATTGGCAGGCAATAGCTAATGGAGCGCTGCAAGGATTGGTGCTGGGATCGCAATATTCACAATATATAGTAATGATTGCTGTTGGCAATTGGGTAGCAGGATGAACTGTGACAAGGATGCAGACATCCTTCAGAATGATGTGGACAGGTTTGGTGAGTGGGTTAATCAATGGCAGATGCAGTATAATTTGGATTAGTGCGAGGTTATTCATTTTGGAAGCAAAAAGCAGGAAGGCAGCTTACTACCTGAATAGCTATAAATTGGGAAAAGGGAGCGTGAAGCCTGACCTGGGTGTCCTTGTGCACCAGTCACTGAAGGTAAGCATGTAGGTGCAGCAGGCGGTAAAGAAGGTAAAAGGCATGTTGGCCTTTTAAAAATTGGTAAATTATGTTCTTTGTTCTTTGAGTACATGAGCAGGGATGTGTTGTTGCAATTATACAGGGCCTTAGTAAGGCCACACCTAGAATATTGTGTGTAATTTTGGTCTCCTTTTCTGAGGAAGGTTTTTCTTGCTCTCGAGACAGTGCTACGAAGGTTTATCAGGCTGATTCAGGGAATGGCGGGACTGATGCATGAGGAGAGGTTGACTAGATTAGGAATTGCTTTCACTGGAGTTCAAATTTGCTTTGATTTGGAGGAAAATGTAACTGGTTTGATTAGAAAGTTTGTGGACGACACAAATGTTGATGGGTTTGCAGATAGTGATGAGGACCATCAGAGAATATAGCAGGATATAGATCGGTTGGAGATTTGGGCAGAGAGACGGCAGATAGAGGTTAATCTGGACAAATGGAGATCATGCATTTTGGAGGTAGTGGAAGTGGATATGATAATGACTTTTAAGAGGCATCTTGACAAATATATAAATAGGAAGGGAATAGAGTGATATGGGCCCCAGAAGGGTAGGAAGTTTTAGTTCAGTCAGGCAGCGTGATCAGTGCAGGCTTGGAGGGCTGAAGGGCCTGTTCCTGTGCTTGTAATTTTCTTTGTTGTTCAAGTACAGGAGCAGGATGTGTTGTTGCAATTATACAGGGCCTTAGTGAGGCTACACCTAGAATATTGTGTGTAATTTTGCTCTCCTTTTTTGAGGAAGGATGTTCTTGCTCGCAAGAGAGTACAGCGAAGATTTACAAGGCTGATTCGGGGAATGGCGGGACTCATGTATGAGGAAAGATTGACTAGGTCAGAATTGTTTTTGCTGGAGTTCAGACAAATGAGCAGGGATCTGTAGAGACTTATAATATTCGAACAAGACTAGACAGAGTAGATGCAGGAAGGATATTCCTGATGGTGGGGTCACAGTCTGAGAATTCAGGGTAGACCATTTAAGATGCAAATGAGGAGACATTTCTTTGCCCAAAGAGTGGTGAGCCCATGGAATTCATTATCACAGGAAGTAGTTGATGCCAAAACATTGAATGTATTCAAAAGGCAGCTGGATATAGCATTTGGGCAAAATGGGATCAAAGGTTATGGGGAGAAAACAGGATTACATTATTGAGTTGGATGGTCAGCCATGATCATAATGAATGGAGAAGCAAGCTCGAAGAGACAAATGACCTCCTCCTGCTCCTATCTTCAATGTTTCTATGAGATCGGATGTTCAAGTATCTCAGCTCAAATTATATGTCCACCTTAGATCTCAAGTGATGTTCACGCCATTGATCTACAGACCGATCTGCATTGCACCATGTTTTACTGAAACATGGATAATTCATTAAAAACTCCTCCTGCACTATTTCCAAACTCATTTAGTTCTTTCTGTTCCATATCTCTGGCAAAATCCACAAAATTCATGACAACTTGAAAAGTGAGACAGGCTAAAGTTCAAAAATTGTATTGTAGTAGGGTTCACAACACATGCAATTCACACAGCCTGAATGTTATTGAATTTTACTGATGCAAGATCCTTAAACCAAACCCAGGTTTTTTGTCTAATCACTAATTTAATTTTCAGGCATTCACATGAATAATTAGTTTATTTTTGTTCTTTATTGCTTTCTATAAAAAAAAACAAATACTATCTTTTGTGGATTTTGCCAGAGATATGGAACAAAAAGAATTAAGTTAGATTGGAAATAGTGCAGGAGGAGTTACAAACCAAAGTTTTTAATGAGTTATCTATGTTCCAGTAAAACATAGCAGTCAAGAAAAGATTCTCTACAATCATGGTCTGCAAGAATAATCATTCACTGTTTTCCCTTTTCAGTAAGCCTCAGTAATTCTCTAGGTAGCAATTAACTTGCATTAAAAAAACCTTCAGATTGTAAAACCACAGTATGTGGTATAAAGTACAGTTTGAGTAAAGAACCAGACATCAGATCCTGCTAATTAATCCACAGTTTAAACATTGGAAATAAAAACAAGGTCAACACTTCATTTTTTCTTTAATTGACATAACTGCTACATGGATCATTTAGAGGTTCTACACACCAGTTCAACACCTTCCATGTTAGAAAAGTCCAGAATGTCATGGTAAAGTCATATTCTCAAAAACTACAGGGAGCGATATACCATGCGTTTACCTGCTATCCACACATGGTGAGTTCCTAATTACAGCAAGCTGCCTATAGAGGTAGCAATTGGAGGGAAGGCACTTAAGAGGACAACACTCAGAAGGCATTAATCTATGCTGCTCCTGTGCACATTTTTGGCAAGCCACTTGAGAGTGACATTGGCAAGAGCTGAGGAAGAGCTTTCTGCAATCCTCGTGCTCAGGAACTGAAATGTTATCCAAGGGAGACTGAAAATGTCAAGAAGAAAATCACTTCCAAACTGTTGAGAGGAAAAATGAAAGAAACATACTCAAAACTATTTTTGCAGATGTTATGGGATGAAAACTTATGCTCATTTGAGCTCAAAAGAACATTCTTTCTGTCAATCATTACACCATTAGTTAGTTAGTTATCTTTCTTGCCCTGAGACATAAGCTCACAACAATGTTCTTCCATCAGGCGCTGTCTTGGGGTGTGGCTTGTTCCCCACACCATGTAAGCCTCTTTTTTCAGATCAGCCGCCACAGTCCATTTTGCATACCCTGCAAACTCCTTCCTCCACTCAACCCCATTAAACACTGACTGCCAACCAGCCCTTTATATGACACTATTGGGCCTTTATTATTCGTTGGTTTATTTCTTTGTTTTTTTGTGAAAAAGGAGGGAAGTCATACAACATTCTAGTAAAGGGAAAGAGAATCAGGTATTAATAAGAATTAAGAGGTGCTACCTTGATCTCCCCCAGAATGAACTACATACTTCTCTGCTATCTGGGACTCTTTGTCTCAGACTGAACCACAGACACCATACCAATGAAAGATCGGAAGATCAGCCTACGATACCCTGGATATATGTGGTTCAGATGCAGGCACATGTAAGGAAGGCACCTTATGGGTACACCCCAATAAAAGTTTCACCTATGTGTAACAACCACTACAGGAAAGATAATAGGATCTTTGATTATTGTTCCTTAAGGATGACCCTCATAGTGATTGGTGAATGGACGTACATTAACTATAAATGCATAGAATTAGCATGTCTAGCCCATAGCCCAGAAAAAGGGCTGGCATTAGGAAAGAAGTGCTTTGGTAAGGTTATTCTGAATAAGTACTTATGAAATTAAGAATGAGTTAAGGCCAACTGTTAGCACACCCAGCCCCATGTGTCCCGTAACCACCCCAAGACCACAGAATGAGTTGATCTAAAACATACAGGAAAAATATTACTCCATAACACACACTATGAATTGGTACCAGTAGTGGTAGATTTAGCCGGAACACAATTAGCAGACTGGTGTCCTCCCTCACTTAGAAAGTTGTACCTCCATTTGATCAGCTTAGAGACTGCTAAGCTGAAAGATTGGGACACACGTGGGGGACGAGATGCCCAGGTCAAAGGGGCACAAGAAGAGGGAAATCCTGAATGATCTAGCGACAGTATATGGGGTGGGGGTATCCACTAATAATGCACTGGATCTGGCTGATCTGGATAATAAGCTCAGAGTCCTAATCCGACAAGTTAAACAGACCTTGGACAGCTTAAATGAAAATGGTCAGCAAATGCCGGGGAAGATTTGGCAGTAGTCCCTGTACTAAAAGAAAATGCCCAAACTATTAATCAGATCGGCCGAAGGAGTGTGGAAGATGGTGCCAGGCAACAGAACCAATCCTGTCTAGCACCTATAGGCAATAGATTGTTGAACAGTTGAGAGAATCTCGACCAGGTTAGCGAGGTGGAAAGTTCCATTCTGGATTAGTGATTAACAGATTGAATACCTGTACCGGGGAAAAAGACACTATCACTAACTGCCAAATTATGGCAATTGACCAAGGTCTGGTTTAATGATAGTTGTAGAGGAACCCTGGAGACCACTCAAGGAATAGTGTTGGGGACCACAGTAATATTAAAATATAAGGTTGGGTTGATACTTCTTGAAGCCAAAAATATAGGGATCATTAAAGAAGGGATGTGGATGGGATACCAGGAACTTTACCGTATGTGGTTGAGAAAGGAGGGAACTCATTGGCACCAGTCGGGAGACATGTGTATGAAAATGAACATGCCCTGTGTGGATTTAAAACAGTAAGAATTTAGCAACACCAATTATTAATCCAACCGATTTATTTGATAGTAAAAAAGCAAGCTTTCAACACTCTTGTGTCTTCCTCAGGCAAGTCATGCCTGAGGAAGACACAAGAGTGTTGAAAGCTCGCTTTTTTACTATCAAATAAATCGGTTGGATTAATAATTGGTGTTGCTAAATTCTTACTGAGTTCTTACCACCCCAATCCAACGCCGGCATCTTTACATCAGGATTTAAAACAGCCACTGACCTAAATTGTACACTGACTAGAATGGTTCTATTCCTTGTCTATCCGAAATGAAAACAGGAAAATATATTAGATTGTGGTCGATTGAGGAGAATGTAAGTTGCTCATGCTTACTTCACTGCAATTTGTAATTCAAAAGGGGATAAGAAGGGTGAATGGGGAGAGGAGGAGGATTAGTATACTGACACCCTGATTATCAATCCTTTCAACCCTACCAGTAGCCACTGCCTCACTTCCCCTTCTCCTGGTAGCAATATTGTCTCCATCATGTCTCCTCTATTTCATTTTTGTCCATAGTCATAGAAGCATAGAATCCCTACAGTACAGAAAGAGGCCATTTGGCCCAATTAGCCGCATCAACTCTTTGAAACAGCATCCCACCCAGCTCCTATCCCATAAACCCATGTACTCTATCCCAATAATCCCCCTAATCTATACATTTGGGGCATGAAGGAGCAATTTAACATGACCAATCCACCTAACCTGTACATCTTTGAAGTGTAGGAGGAAATCAGAGAACCCAGAGATTCACACAGACAATGAGATAAAGTGCAAATTCCATAGACATTGACCCAAGGTTGAAATCGAACCCAGATCCCTGCTGGAGGCAGCAGTGCAACCACTACCCTACCCTATATTATATGGCACCTTCTCCAACAAGAGAGTGAATGCACCAATGTATGTGCCACAATATATTTGGATAATGTGATTGGCACGGGTGAAGAGTCAACAACATGTGTATCTTGGGTAAGGCTTGCAACAGTGTAGAGTATATGAAAGGGAGGAAAAGTTTACAGACATTATGGATAGGATTGAAAACAGATTGATAGAGATTTTTGGGAGTTGGCTGAAGGGAACATAGATAATTGAGGAGCACATTTAGCTCATGATACATTTAGGACGAAATACATTAAAGATGAATACACTCACTTTGACCACTCATGCTGGATACTGAGCTTCTTCCTGAAGAGCGTTCATGTTCCTGGAGCAGCATTCCCAGTTATTTATCTCTGCTACTACATATTCTTATTGCAGGTCCCTGGAGGGCTTCCTGCCCATCTCTTTCACCAAAATCTCTAGCGTGTTGTCTGAACACCTTGAAGGGAGAGGGTGAAATTGAATGGACAGAATCTCCCTGGGATCCCACCACTGGGATGTAATTGCAATTTTGTGCAGGAGCAGGCAGGGCTGCCAATGGAATGCCTTTACCCCAGTTAAGGCCCTTAAGTGGTCACTTGAGGGCCTTTTCTTGTCAAGGCTCATGTTTCAGGCTGAAGAGCAGATGACATAAATCAGGAAAGAAAACCCAAAATTGATTGAAGTTCCCACCTCAGCTGAGGTGGGAAAGTGGCATCCATTCTGCCAGTTACCAATCTTCCAATTCCCGGCATTTTGTCCCAGGCAGCTACTTAAGGTACCTCTTCGGTCAGTGCCCTTTCTGGAATGACAGAAGAGTTGCCAGCTAACCTGACTGGCCAACAGCTCTCCAAGGTATGACTTAACCTCAGTGACTGGAGGAAGTCCCCCTTTCTGCCAATCGATGCTCGTTTGAATGTGAAATGGAATCAGGCCAGTTATAGTCAACGTGGATGCATTCCCCGATGACTCTTAGGTGGTGGGAACCAGGTTCACACCATCCTGAAAATTCAGGCCAAGATCTGGGTGTTGGATAGATCTTTGAAAATGTTTTGCAGGCGTTGTGTTTTACAACAAATGTATTAATGTATGCATGTTCCAACTCTGAATTGCATTAGGCTTGAAACTTGGTTAAGCTTCTGCTTTAGTCTGGGACAAAATGGGCTTTCCTTATAGAACATAACAGCACAGAACAGGCCCTTCGGCCTTCGATGTTGTGCCGACCAAAATAAAAAGCAATGCCTCTCCAAACTAAACCATTCCCTTCTCTTCCATATACTTATCAATTAACCTCTTAAACGCCACCAAACTTGGCGCATCTACAACAGCTGCAGGCAGGGCATTCCACTCCCTAATCACTCTTTGAGTAAAGAACCTACCTCGGATATCCGTCCTATAACTCATACCCCTTAATTTAAAGCTGTGTCCCCTCGTGCTAGCTTTCTCCATCCAGGAAAAAGGCTATCACTGTCCACCCTATCTAAACCTCTAATCATCTTATATGCTTCAATAAGATCCCCTCTTATCCGCCTCCTTTCTAACGAAAACAACCTCAAATCCTTCAACCTCTCTTCATAGGACCTGCCCTCCATACCAGGCAACATCCTGGTAAAACTCCTCTGTACCCTCTCCAATGCCTCCATATCTTTCTTATAATGTGGGGACCAGAACTGCACACAATACTCCAAGTGCGGCCGCACTAGAGTTTTGTACAGTTGCAACATGATGCTGCGGCTCCTAAATTCAATCCCCCTGCCAATAAAGCTAAGACTCCATATGCCTTCTTAACAACTTTATCCACTTGACTGCCTACTTTCAGGGATCTATTGACACATACACCAAGATCCTTCTGTTCTCTCAACACTATTAAGAGCCCTACCATTAGCCCTATACTCTACACATTTATTGTTCCTGCCAAAGTGCATTACCTCACACTTTTCCACATTAACTCCATTTGCCACCTCTCGGCCCAGCTCTGCAACTTGTCCAAGTCACTCTGTAAACTAAAACACCCCGCTTCACTATCTACCACACCACCAACTTTAGTATCATCTGCAAATTTACTGATCCATCCCTCAATACCCTCATCCAGATCATTTATAAAAATTACAAACATCAGGGGCCCCAAAACAGACCCCTGAGGCACACCACTCGTCACCGAACTCCACGATGAAAATCTCCCATCAACCACCACCCTCTGTCTTCTATCTGCCAGCCAATTTCTAATCCAATTAGCTAAATCACCATCTATTCCACACATCTGCATTTTCTGTAGAAGTCTTCCATGGGCCACCTTATCAAACGCCTTACTAAAGTCCATATATACTACATCAACCGCCTTACCCCATCCACCTCTCTGGTCACTTTCTCAAAAAACTCAATGAGGTTAGTACGGCATGACCTACCCTTCACGAAACCATGCTGACTATCCCCAATCAATTCATTTCTCTCTAAATAACTATAAATCCTATCCCTAATAATTCTCTCCAATACCTTGCCCCCAACAGAAGTAAGACTCACTGGCCTATAATTCCCTGGAAGGTCTCTCTTCCCCTTCTTAAACCATGGGACCACATTCTCTATCCTCCAGTCCTCCGGAACCACACCCGTAACCAACGAGGACCTGAAGATCAGAGCCAGAGGCTCTGCAATCTCCTCTCTTGCCTCCCAAAGAATCCTAGGGTAAATCCCGTCCGGCCCAGGGGATTTATCCAACTTCAAACCCTCGAGAATTTCTAGCACATCCTCCCTATCTAATACAATACTTCCCAATTTGCAACCCTGTACCTCAGTGTTCTCCATAGCTACATTTCCAGCACTCTGCGTGAATACCGAAGAGAAATATTTATTCAGTGCATTATTTTAAAATGAAAGTCCTTGATGTGACTTTCTTTTAGTTTAGAATGTTGTTCCAAACTAAGATTTCAGTATTTCCAAAATGCTTGAAAGTATTGTATTCAGAACATGTTGTAGCTCCCCAGGAGCTTTTCCCTCTTTTTAACTATGCTGTTAAAGTTTCTGTATTTAATTCTTTATCTTTAAGCTTTCCTTTGCTTTACCTGTGTTTTTTACAGATTGGTTTTTATTGCAGCTATGTTTCAGCTTCTGCAATGTCCTGAACCTGTGGCATTGCCACCTTTTCTACAATATAAATATAGCTTCTGTTTTATAGTTGTTTGCTCACGTTTCATGAATTGCATCACTCAAATTTTTGCAGTTTTTGTGGTGAAGCTCCTTCAATTTTTTTCTGAGGTGTCTGTCTGTCTATCTAGTCCAGCTTTAGTTCTTCATACTTTGTTATACTGTTCCTGGTTCACTCATTTAACTGAAACCTTATGTATCACCACACATCGTAGTGTCAGATGGTGGTACTTCCTCTGATGTGATGTCTTTTATAAACTCACACTGCTGTCACCATGTTCTAATATTGTGTCTCACCGCAGAGGAGGTACCTCAGTGAGGAGATCTTGTGTGTTTAAACATGAATCATTTATTGATAGTCTGAAACTATTTATAGATCCAAGCTGATGACTTCATGAAGGTAAGCTGCTTACTCACAGAGTTCTGTTCACAAAACTCTGGCCACATTGGCCACATGTAGTAATTATTTAATAGAGAAGACTGAAACAATTTGTAGTTCTACTTGCAACACACTGGGCCTGATTTTACAAAGAACAAAGAACAAAACAGCACAGGAAACAGGCCCTTCGCCCAATGAGCCCATGCCGCTACCTTGATGTTCCCACTTTTACGAATAGATCTATGGATTGAAACCAAATTTGAGACAATTTAGGGAGAATTTGTTCTTCCAATTAGCCTAAGAACACATCTTTGGGATGTGGGAGGAAAGCGGAGCTCCTGGAGAAAACCCACACAAGCACGGGGAGAAAGCACAAACTCCCACAGACACAGGCCCAAATCCATGTATCTGCACAGCACAGCGATAGTCACTGAGCTGTCGTGTTGCCCATCAAATGGTCCAGGTCAAGCGTACACTAACGACGTGAGGCACTAGGATACTAGGAACTAGGAAAATCCAAAAGCAGCCCTCTCAAGACCAATTGCATGCATGCTCCTTGTTCGACAACAAGGTGGACCAAAGTACCTGTAGGATAAAAACTAATACATCAATATCGTCGACTATTTACACACTTCCCAGGGACTCCCAAGGCTCATGATCCATATTTTAAATCAGTTTTATATACCTCTCCATTTCCATTCTGTTCATGTGCCCATCTAAGTATTTCTTAAATAACTCCAGAGTACCTGCCTCCACCACTTTACTTGGCAGCGCGTTCCATACCTCCACCACCCTCTGCGTGAAAAAGCTCCCTCTAGCATCCAAATTATACCTTACCTCCCTCACCCTAAGCCCATGACCCCTCGTGCTATTTGAGTCCATCCTAGGAAAAAGCTTAACCCTGTTTACTCTATCTCTACCCCTCATAATCTTGTACACCTCTATTAGATCTCCTCTAAGTCTACGTCTTTCTAAGGAAAACAGCCCCAATTTGCCTAACCTTTCCTCATAACTCAGACCTTCCATACCAGGCAGCATCCTGGTAAACCGCCTCTGCACTCTCTCCAGAGTCTCTATGTCCTTCCGGTAGTAAGGTGACCAGAACTGGATGCAGTATTCCAAATGAGGTCTAACCAACGTTTTATACAACTGCAACATTAAAGGCCAGCTCTTGTACTCTATACCCCTTCCTATAAAGGCTAGCATACTATATGCTTTCTTCACAACCCTCTCCACCTGCTCTGCCACCTTCAGAGACTTGTGCACCTGCACTCCCTGGTCCCTCTGAGTTTCTATACTCTTAATAGGTCTACCCTTTATCATATACCTCCCCGCTACATTCTTTCTCCCGAAATGCATCACCTCACATTTATCAGGACTGAATTCCATCTGCCATCTATCTGACCAAGCTATCAGCCTATGTCCTGCTGCATTGCCTGACAATGCTCCTCACTATCCACAAGTCCAGCCATCTTTGTATCATCTGCAAACTTGCTGATCACTCCACTTACTCCCTCTTCCAAATCATTTACATATATTACAAATAGAAGAGGTCCCAATACCGAGCCCTGCGGCACACCACTAGTGACCGACCTCCAGCTAGAAACATCTATTTCCTTGGGAGAATATAGCTGTTTCTAGGGGGCATAACTATAAGATTCATGGTGGGAGATAGAGGAGGGATGTCCGAGATAAATTCTTCACTCAGAGAGTGGCTGGGGTGTGGAACAGACTGCCTGCTGTGATAGAGGAGTCAGATACTTTAGGAACTTGCAAGCAGTTATTGGATAGGCATGTGGAGCACACCAGAATTATAGGGAGTGGGATAGCTTGATCTTGGGATTGGACGCAGCTCGGCACAACATTGAGGGCCTAAGAGCTTGTACAGTGCTGTTATGTTTTATGTTCTATCAAGTTGTGCCCATTTTCAGGCACAAAACTTGGTAAAGTAAGGCACAAGGCAAGTAATGCGACCTGCTCCCACCCCTGTGCAAGTACCCCCTTTATCAAGGCCTGAAAATAGCCATAACTGGGACTATTCCAGAAATGGGCATGATAGAACAACAAAGAACAAAGAGCAACACAGCACGGGAAACAGGCCCTTCGGCCCAACGAGCCCACGCCGCCGTCCTAACGTCTTAATGACATATCCTTGACTTTAGGCTATGCCTATTGTTGAAGATTCCCATATAGGGACAATTTGTTACCCAATCAGCCTAAGAGCACATTTTTGGGATGTGGGAGGAAACTGGAGCACCTGGAGGAAACCCACGCAACCACAGGGAGAACGCGCATGATGGTCACGTAAATGCATTTGCATGCATTTAAATTGACTTAAAGAGTTGCACACCCAAC
This sequence comes from Sphyrna mokarran, assembly GCA_024679065.1. Taxonomy (NCBI): domain Eukaryota; kingdom Metazoa; phylum Chordata; class Chondrichthyes; order Carcharhiniformes; family Carcharhinidae; genus Sphyrna; species Sphyrna mokarran. The sequence goes on from JAGIQG010000005.1 coordinate 110,466,969, forward strand.
CTTACCTGCACTCTCCCCTTTACCACTGCGTTCATCCATCCAGAATCAATGTGAAACACACATGGTCCACAAAAATCCAATTTGGGTGCTCCAGTGAGTGAGGAGTTAAGTGCTGAGCATCCAACGGTTCTCTGCTTGAGATCAGGGTTAAGCCGGGGTGGGGGGAGATTTGTCCAATGGCTCTCTGCTTGAGATCAGTGGGGGGAAGGGAAGGGGGGTCCAGTGCCATTCTGTTTGAGATCAGTAAGGGGCAACGGGGGGTCCCATTCCTCTCTATCTTTGATCACTGGGGAAAGGAGGAGGGGCCTGCAATCGGTCTAAGTAGCATGAGGGACTGGAGGGATAATGGGGTCAATAATGTTTTGGGATGGGGCAAAGTCTGTGGAGGCCAGAGGGAGGCATTTTCTAGCCTGTGAGTGATGTGGCAGTGGAGATGCACTGGATAATTTTTTTTCTGCACATGCACAGGTGGAGATGCTGATCGGTGCTGCAGGATTTGGGGCACGTTAATCCCTGTTCACAGGCCTCTGGAGTATGATTCAAAATTACTGATTTTTTTTCAGGCTGAGTGCATATGGAGATGCCTGGGACAGGTCTAAAAGTCGGATCTGAAACACTCCCAGATTCAAGTCCACCCAGCACTTAGAATCAAAACAGTAAAGTAGAGCTCAATAGTGGATGTGAAGTGGGCACAATTCACACGTCTCTGACCAAGTGTTAACCAACCCCTGATGGTTCAGATGGAGAAAGCCATTTTTTTCACTCCGGTATTGAAAAAGCAATTGTATCAACATGGCAGTTTCCAGCTAATGGTTCAAATAGTGATTTAACACAATTGTCCACTTTACTTATTTTTAAAATACAAACAAGATTTCTGTGGTTATGACTGAGTAAAACAAAAATACTTTCTGGCGAAAAACAAGCCCTTCAAAAATTGCCCACATTTGAACCATTGAATAAATCAGAACAGCTCATTATTCTTGTGGTTGGAAGTGAGACTTCAATGTTCTATAACCATTTCAAAAAAAATAAGTTCCCTCTTTCTATTGCATCATATTGTGCATGCACTTTGTGGCAGATTGTTATCTAGACAAACAAATGTTATATTCTGCAAAACTGAAAATTACACATGAATTATTCTCTAACCAGTCACGTCTGCACTTTATAAACAATAGCCAATCAGCCTCTTTGCTTGATGCTAGTGGAGTGCTATTATGCCTCATGCTATAAATGTCCTTAAAATCTTTCCTGAACAAAAATGTGTAAAAAAGATGAAGAATTATTTAATAAACAACTATTAAACAATTATTTAATAAACAATAAATTTATAAAATAAACAATTTAATAAATAAATATATTATTTGAAACAGTTATTTTCTCAAAGTTAATTTCTGTTGATTTGGAAATGTTTTTATGACATCACTGGAGTAATTTGTTTCAAGGGGCTGACAAGGACTGCAAGTTCTAAAAGGACATGGTCTATTTTTGGCCTGTTAGAATATAATTTTCACAGTGACTTCCCGTCAAACTCAGTCACCTTCCTCCCTGTTTCAAAATCCTCCTTAAACCATTTCTCTAAAATGTTTTTAACTTCCCGCAAATTCTTCGTTCCCTCATTAAAAGGAAGAAACAAACTAAAAATTGGTGAGAGTCCATGGTTGAACAAAGACACAACGTAACAACTGAGGGTTAGGAAAAAGGCATCCACCAAGTACATAGACAGAAGATAGAAGGCAGAAAAGGAGAGACTGCAAAGAGATTAGGAGAAGAGTCAAAAAATTTAAGAAGGCAAAACAAATGATATGAAATTAAGTTACCAAGGAACAAAACCAAAAGAGTAAAATAGTTTATAGGTACATTAATAAAAATCAATGGTGGAAGAGGAATGAGATCTAATAGACAGCTGAATACTTTGACCTCTCTATCTCCATTTCTGGTGATAAACTGTCCACCAGTATCATAGAATATAGAACATTACAGCTCAATACAGGCCCTTCGGCCCTCGATCCATTACAAGCCCATCGATTCCCACAGCTATTTTGAACACAGCTCTTCACAGCCCCCATTCTGTAAGGGCTCCATCACAGTCTTTGCCTCACCACATCTGTTCCGATGATGCCACTTTCCAAAATACGCTGCCAATACATCTTTCTTCTCCCTCAATTGTAGTTTTTCACCCCCTGTGGTTGACAGGGCTCTCAATGGCGTTCGACCCATCCCCGGGCCACTGCTCTCATCCACTCTCCTCCCCTCCAGGATAAAGTCACTCTTGTCGTCACTTTTCCCTCCCCCAGCCTCTGCACTCAAAGGATCATCCTCTGCCATTTCTACCAACTCCAGCATGTTGCCACTACTCAACACATCTTCCCCTCACCCCACTGTCAGCATTCTGCAGGGATTGTTCTTTCTGAGACACTGTGGTCCACTTTCCACACCTCACCCCCTACCAATAGCACCATAGAAGGTGCAACACCTGCCACTTCACCTCCTCCCTGCTCACTGTCCCAGTATCTTGAACACATCTTTGAGGTGAAGCAAGGGAGAATATGCACCTCCTTCAATCCGATCTATTTCATTCACTTCTCCCAATGCAATTTACTCTACATCAGAGAGACTAAACACAGACTGGGTAACGTCTTTGCTGAACATTTTTGATTTGTCTGCAAGCGGGATCTAGAGCCCCCCTGTTGCTTGCCACCTCAATGCACACCCTGCTCTCCTGCCCACGTGTCCATCCTTGGCCCTTTGCAGAGAGTCATAGAGTCATAAAGGTTTACAGAATGGAAACAAGCCTTTCAACCCAACTTGTCCGTGCTGCCCTTTTTTTTAAACCTTGAAGCTAATCCCAATTGCCTGGACTTGGCCCATATCCCTCTATATTCATCTTACCCATGTAACTGCCTAAATAATTTTTAAAAGACAAAATTGTATCCGCCTCTACTACTACTTCTGGCAACTTGTTTCAGACACTCCTCTGTGTGAAAACATTGCCCCCCTGGACACTTTTGTATCTCTGCCCTCTCCCCTTAAACCCATGCCCTCTTGACTATCTGGCTGAATTGTGCCTCATTATTTTATATATGTCTATAAGATTACCCCCTTAGTCTCCTACACTCCAGGGAAAAAAGTCCAACCTCTGCTTATAAATCAAAACATCAAATCCTAGTAGCATTAAATAAAAATCCTTCTTATAATAGAATGACCAGAACTGTCCACAGTATTCCAAGTGCAGCTTTACCAATGTTTTGTACAACTTCAACAAGATGTCCCAATTCCTGTATTCAATATTTTGACTGATGAAATCAAGCATGCTGAATGCCTTCGTCACTACTCTCTCCACCTGTGACTCCAATTTCAAGGAGCTATAAACATGTACTCTTAGATCTCTTTGTTCTATAACTCTCCCCAAGGCCCTATCATTAATTGAGTAAGTCCTGCCCTGGTTCAATCTACCAAAATGCATTTATCTAAATTAAACGCCATCTGCCATTCATCAGCCCACTGGCCCAATTGATCAAGATCTCATTGCAACCTGAGATAACTTTTTTCACTGTCCACTATGCCACTAATCTTGGTGTCATCTGCAAACATGTGAACCATGAGTCCTATATTCTCATCCAAATCATTAATATAAGTGACAAGTAACAATGGATCCAGCATTGATTCTTGAGGCACACTGCTGGTCACAAGTCTCCAGTTTGAAAAACAACCTCTATAACCATTCTCTGGCTTCTGTCATCAAACCAATTTTGTATTTATTTGGATACCTCACCCTGGATTCCATGAGATTTAATCTTATGCAATAACGTACCATGCAGTATCTTGTCAAAGGCCTTGCTAAAGTCCATGTAGATAACATCAATTGCACTGCCCTCATCTATCTTCTTGGTTACCTTTTCAAAACTCAATCAAATTTGTGAGACATGATTTTCCATTCACAAAGCCAAACTGACTGTCCCTAATCAGTCCTTGCATTCGAAATGCCTGTAGATCCTGTCTCTCAAAATACCTTCCAACAACTTACTCACAACACATGGGGGGCTCACTGGCCTATAGTTCCCAGGCTTTTCCCTGCAGCCCTTTTAAAACAAAAGCGAAACATTTACCACTCTCCGACATTCATTCATGACTATCGATGATTCAAATATCTCTGCTAGGGGACCAGCAATCAAAGGACAAAGAACAAAGAAGAAAACAGCACGGTAAATAGGCCCTTCAGCCCAATGAGCCCGCGCTGTCTCCTCGATGTTCCCACTTGTACCCATGATCCCTGTCTATGTTTATAGATCTATGCATTGGAACCAAATTTGTGACAATTTAGAGAGAACTTTTTCTGCCAGTCAGCCTAAGAGCTGAGGATGTGGGAGGAAACCGGAGCACCCGGAGAAAACACATGCAAGCACGGGGAAAATGCGCAAACTCCCACAGATACAGGCCCAAATCCATGTATCTGCACAGCTCAGCAATAGTCACTGAACTGTCGTGTTGCCCATCAAATGGTCCAGGTCAAGCGTACGAGTTGTCTGAACGAGTTCTTTGAAGCATTTAATCCAACTCGCCTGATTTTTTTCCACATTCCCCCTGTTTCAATTCCAATTCATTTTTGAAAGGTATTGTTGAATCTGCTTCCACTGTTGTTGCTGGAAGAAAACTGTTGTTGAAATGGAATGGATTCAAGATGTTTTCGTGTATAAAGCATGACCCTTTAACTTCAGTAAAGGTTGTAAATGTTATAAAAATGATAAATAACAAAGATGTAATTATCAGATTTACACCAAAATCATGTACATATCAGAGCACTGAGCAATGAAACTACCTTATAGGTAATGCAATCCAGATCATCTCAGTTTACTGCTTAAAAACAAATCTCTTAATGTCTCCCATTGAGTTTTTTTGTTAGTTAGCTCCAATCTGGTGTCTTCTAATTACTAACCCATCTGCCAGTGGATACAATTTTTCTTTAGCTGCTTTATTGAAACTCCTCTTTTCTGCCTATTAGATTTCTCCTTTATCTGCTCTGTTCCAAAAAAAACACCCCTTTAATTAGCTTTTCTAATTCTCCACGTGGTTGAAGTCCTTCATTCCTGCTATCTTTTTGGTAAATCTCCTCTGCACCCTCACCAAAACCTTGACAGCCTTCCTAAAGTGGAGTGCCCAGAATTCGACCCAGCGCTCCAGCTGGAGCCTATCCAGTGAATTACAAATGATTTATTACAAGTTCTTATGAAACTTTTGGCAACGTCTTACCAGACATTTGTTGTTACTCCTGCCATTAAGAGTATTTTAGGCTTAACATCAGTTTAAATATTCCAAAATAGGTATAATAAACAGAGGTTCAAAAATATTAAGGAGGGCAATTTTTGGATCTCCTGACTCCCTCACCTATGATTTAAGAAAGTTTGTCAATCAATGTAGAGCAGACCAATCCATTGAAATATGTTGGCAGGGCCAGGAGGTAGCATCGCTTATCCCTCAGCCAACACCAAAATAGATAAAATGGACATTTATTTCATTTCTCTTTGCAGGATCCTGCTGTGCCTAAACTAGTCACTCTTTTACCTAGATTACAGTGGTGACTATACAGTTCAACAGTAAAACTCCTCTTGCTGTCCTGAGAAAGATGCTGTATAAAAGCAGTTTCTCTTTTTTAGCAGTCTCTCTTTCTCTGATAATTGTTTGCTGACTTCTGCTGTAAGGAGTTATTGGTGAACAGGATTGGCTATAATCCCCTTCCTTGTTCTGTGGCCAACTCTATTCCTTACAAGTTGAAACATCTGCCAGTGCTCAACTATTAAATTTTGCAAGTTAAAATGACCTACTATAAAGGATCAAAGTGGAAGTGCATCCTAGTAAGGAATCAATGTCTTTAAAAGAAGCAAGGAAGAAAACTGTTGAGCAGAAAACAAAAACATTTACGGATCTCAAAAAAAAGGCAGGGTCTAACAGATCCAATTAATACAAGTACTCACATTTCTTGCATTTTAAAAGGCATATAACGCCATCAATGGAAATCATATTCAGGCCACGTTTTAACAATGCCAGTATATTACCGGAAAAGTGACATGTTTTTGAAGCTTTTCCTCTTGCACTTAGAACACTACAGCACAAACAGGCCCTTCGGCCCACAAGTTGCACCCATCATATCAATACCAGGTCTATCTATAAATTTCAATCCCATTAAATCCCATGTACTCATCCAGAAATCTCTTAAAAGACCCCAACAAGTTCACCTTTACCATTACCAACAGCAGCCGATTCCACTCACTCACCACGCTCTGAGTGAAAAACTTACCCCTAACATCACCTCTGTACCTACTCCCCAGCACCTTAAACCTGTGTCCTCTCATAGCGACCATTTCAGCCTGGAAAATAGCCTCCAAGAATCCACCCTGTCTATACCTCTCAACATTTTATAAACCTCTATCAGGTCGCCTCTCAATCTTCGTCTCTTCAGGGAGAAGAGACCTAGCTCCCTCAACCTATCTTCATAAGGCATGCCTCCCAATCCTGGCAACATCCTTGTAAAGTCTTATCAGAACAAATTTGCAAGAACACCAAACTTCAAAGGAAACAACAGTGCCTAGTCTACCCCGGATTGTCCTGGAAAGGCAAGGTACCTCAAACATTTGAGCAACATGTGAAACTCAACACTTCACATTGCTACAGTTCAGCAATAATAAGTGGTATTCTCCAAGAAGAGAATGCTGCCATCAAACCACAAGACATCATGCCTACCACACGAGTGAGTAATGTAGTAAATGAATTTCAGTCTAGTGCGATGCCAAGTATGTAAGTCTTATGTCCCACCATAAGCCTGGTGATCTTATCAAATAGCCTATCCCTTCAGCTGTTCGCCACAAGCAAAGCATTTACTGGACCCACCCAGCCCATGCTTGCAAATCGCAAAACATAATCCCCAACATTAAATGTGATTCCACAATTGGACAACACTGACTAAACAATTCTGAGTATGCTAAGAATTATGCTGACAACAATCTAAGGTTATCAGTTGGGTTTGGAGCGTGGATCATATGCATATCAAAAACTACATCGCCTCAAACACAGGATCCTTCCATTTGGTGACAGAAAGAATATGTCCACACATGACACCTTTTTCAACTAAACAAAAGTTTAGGGACAGTTCATTCCCCATGGCAGTATATTGGCAAATCAGAATCACCTGCCTAGTCTGAATTTGAACAAAAACTTTGCAGTTACCTTTTCCCTGCTACATTGTCCATAGCAATACCTCTACCAATCAGAGTCCACTTGCCAACCAATCGCCATCCTTTTCTCATGCAGTATAAATTGTTTTCTTTGAAATTTGGGCCGGAATTTTCTGGCCATTCATGCCTTGCCGCCGTTACAAGCGAGGACGTAGAATTTGATGCTCAAATTTCCCTTCACTGAAACAAAGAAGTCCTGCATATGTGAATGGCTGGAAAACTCCTTTGGTATTCTTGCAAGCCTGCGCTAATGAATTCAAGATGAAATGCCTCAACAGCATGTCTCTCTTTTCAGTAATTCTCAAGTTGTGTACTACCAAACAACTAAATTCTGGGGCACTCTCTGCAGCATTTAAATCGTTACTGAAATGTTCCTCCTACAATGATTATGTTCTGAGGGGGAAGTATAATGAGGGCTTTATTGAAGCCACTCAGCTCCTTAAACCTGTTCCATCATTTAATTAGATCATGACTGATCTGCAACTTAACTCCATTTATTCACATTTGTTCCACATCCCTTATCTAACATCAATCTCTCTCAGTTGTAAGATTTTTTCAGTTAACCTAGCCTCAAAAACGTTGAGGGGATTTGAACATATAAAAGAACAGAAAAGCTTGTATCAGCCTTAAATGCATTGCCAGCTTTATACAACAAGTAACTAAAATTTAATCTTAATTTTAACTCCCTCTATATAAAATTTGGTGACTTGCAGCATGGCTTGTCAACTTGATGTGTAGTAATCCCCTTATCGGTTTGTTGGTTTGACACAAAAAGAAATTGTTTGTTTCACAAACTTTTAGAAAAGGCCATTCTTCAGCTGCTTGAAACAGCTTTGTAGCTGGACAAGTATTTCACTGAGCTTTCCAAAACCTTTCTTGGTTCAATGCTGGGACACAGTGCCACAAGATCAGCTCAGACACTGATACCACAGGATGTGGCAAGGACTTTAAGTTTTAAAACAGATTGACTCATTCAGCTATAATTGTTCCTGTTCCTTAAAAGGGTGTATACATAGCAATTACAACAAATAGCAGTAATTTGGCCTGAAGATTTCATGGCAGTTAATGTCGTAGTCAGTCACAAATTCTTAAAATGTTCACACCTGTTAGATGAACGGCTTTGGCTAAATAGAGAACATGCAATTTGCTATGGCAGAATTTACTGTGGATGGCACATAGCCTGTTACCTGCTACAAAATCTGGTAGCACCCCTGCAAATCTGATCTCTAGCAATCCCACTGGAACCAAGTTCCTCATTGGTTGTAGTAATCCTGCTCCTGCATCTCTTAGCTCCCAAGGGTCATTTTATTGGTGGACATCACACCTCAGAGAACTGGCAGCCAGTGGATAGCAGCTCTTCAGTACCAACAGCACCACTGGAAGTGGTGGCCACTGCTGGTATTGCAATGGCACTTATCTAGGGAATTGCTGATGGAGCCTCCGGTGTTCAGTATATAAGGCAGGGCAGGGTTCCCAGCAAGGGGCTGCCAATTTTGCATATTGGCATGGAGTATACGAGGGACCGTGGGGTCAGTGGATGGTCATAGGTTGGCATGGAGTGGATAAGGGATCAGAGGGGTTGGTGGGGTCTTGGATTGGCAAGGATATGACATGGCTAATGTTGGGATGGGTGAGATGGTGTGAAGGGTGAAGGCTAGAGGGACGTCTCCCACTGGTGATGCAACAGGATTCCTGACATAGGGAATACAATTAGATATATTTAAATCTAATTATCAGGCCCTATTCCTAATAATCAGGGAATAGGGACAAGACTGAAATGCCAATGTAATGTCTAAGCCATGATAACTCCAGGACATTCTTGTGCCCAAAATATGACATTAGTGCTTATAGGTGAGAGCATGAGGACCCCAAGGATCCAAGTGAATAGTGCCAAAATATTGTTAATGCTGCTCAGACTTTGGCATTGATATTAAGACTGAAAAGGAGTTATGTGACATGGCTCTCTGGGCCATGAATATGCCTTGGCTAAATTGTCCAATTCAACCAGCTGTTTAACATCTGAGTAGTAGACCACATTAAAGGAGCTCTGACTTAGATTAGATACTTGACTCCATCTACCCTGTTTCTGTTGGAAGTCTGTACCATTGCCTATAAGACTGATTCATCTTTGCTTCACTTCCAGAAGTCCAAGGATCCCTCTCACAGTCTATGACAACTACAGTCTACAAGGATATACTGAAATATTTTCTTAAAGCTGACATTGGGCTCTTTATGTCATGACCTCCACTATTACTCAGGGTTATCTCCGATCTTGTTGCAGTATCAATGATGGAAGCTACATTTTTTTAATGAAGAATAGGTCTCCAAATACTAGTGGTGATGGTCCTGCTGTTTCCAATTTAAAGTGATAAACACAATGCGGGTAGGAACAGATCACAGCAATGCTTGCCCTGACCCTACTAACTGAATACCTCCACTCTCTGCATGAGTTAAAACCCACCCTAGTGTCTCTCTCTATTCACTCCTCCATTCATAAGTTCACCATCCAAAAATTTTAAACAGGAGATTGCATATTAGTCAAGAGGTGGTTAACTTAAACAACACTAATTTCTTCTCCCAGCTCATTGGTAAACTGAAAGAAGTGTTTGTTTTGTTTTGATTCGATTTGATTTGATTTTAATAAGCAGTGGCATATTTGTCAACACCTGAGTTTTGATGCAATCAAATGTTCTATTAATAAATATATTAATATAGAATGAACCCAAAGAGTCAGTTTACTTGCATGCACTCAAAATGCAAAAAATAATTTGCAATGTCATTCGCATACTCAGATAGTAAAGACAGAGATAGATAAAAGAAAGATTTACAATCGAGATCACAGAGAAAAGAAATATTGTTTCACGTGGGCTCCAAAGTCCAAAATCAAAATCAAATGAGGGATTCCTTCATGAGTTGAAAGCTAATGCTAAATAATTCACATTTCTGGTAGCATTAACTTCACATTTATGAGATAGGCATGCAAAGATGAATCAGTCTTATAAGCAATGGTACAGACTTCCAACAGAAACATGATAGATGGAGTCAAGTATCCAACCTGAGTCAGAGCTCCTTCAATGTGGTCTATTACCAGATGTTAAACAGCTGACTGAGTTGGATAGTTTAGCCAAGGCATATTCATGGGCCTGAGGGGCATGTCACATAACTCCTATCTCTCCACTATCATTGACAAAGGATTTATATCCATTATCTGGATTCCAGTGACTATTAAATCTCTACACCATTAGAAACTGAAAGGAAGATTGTGTGGCCTTTGTCTTAGCAGATGATCCGCATCCTCTCCCATATGGGTTATTAAATGCATATGACCTTCATATAGCTTTCTTTGAAGTTGGACTGTACAGCCCACAAGGGACAGTTAGTGGATCCTCAGAAATAACGGTGTGTTTTTTCCTAAAACTGCCAAGTTGCCTCATTTCTTCCAGGATTGCAGAGAGACAAAGTTTCAGCCATTTCTAAAGGTCTTTGTTCAGTTGTTTAAAAAATTGAAATAGTGGCCATATCTATATATACTTCATAAAAAATACTTTGAAGTTTTAATCCCTTGCACTGGGTGTATCCTGAAATGTAGTTGATCTATTATCCACTTTGGCAGGAATAACAAATGTGTAGAGTATAGGGCTAATGGTAGGACTCTCAATAGGAACATAGAACATAACAGCGCAGTACAGGCCCTTCGGCCCTCGATGTTGCGCCAGCCAGTGGACCCTCTAACCTAAACTATTCCAATATCATCCATATGCCTATCCACCAAACATTTGAATGCCCCCAAAGTAGGCAAGTCCACAACTGCTGCAGGCAGGGCATTCCACGCCCTCACCACCCTCTGTGTGAAGAACCTGCCTCTGACATCCGTCCTATAACTACCACCTCTTAATTTAAAGTTATGTCCCCTCGTGTTGGTCATCACCATCCGAGGAAAAAGGCTCTCACTATCCACCCTATCCAATCCTTGATCATCTTATACGCCTCAATTAGGTCACCGCGTAACCTTCTTCTCTCTAATGAAAATAACCTCAGGTCCCTCAGCCTTTCCTCATAAGGCCTTCCCACCATACCAGGCAACATCCTGGTAAACCTCCTCTGCACCCTTTCCAATGCTTCCACATCTTTCTTATAATGCGGCGACCAGAACTGTACGCAATACTCCAAGTGCGGCCGCACCAGAGTTTTGTACAGTTGTAACATAACCTCACGGCTCCTAAATTCAATCCCTCTACCAATAAAAGCTAACACACCGTACGCCTTCTTAACAACTTTATCAACCTGGGTGCCAACTTTCAAAGAGCTATGTACTTGTACCCCAAGATCCCTCTGCTCGACAACACTATTAAGGGTCCTTCCATTAGCTCTATATTTCATATGCCTGTTATTCCTACCAAAGTGAATCACCTCACACTTATCTGTATTGAATTCCATTTGCCACCTCAAGGCCCAGCTCTGCAACCTATGTCCCTCTTCCTATGTCTCCCTATGTCTTTTATCAGCTAGCCAATTCCTAATCCAAACTGCTAAATCACCTTCAATCCCATGCATCTGCACTTTCTGCAGTAGCCTACCATGGGGAACCTTATCAAACGCTTTGCTAAAATCCATATACACTACATCAACTGCCTTACCCTTATCTACCTCTTTGGTCACCTCCTCAAAAAACTCAATAAGGTTTGTGAGGCACGACCTACCCTTCACAAAACCGTGCTGACTATCCCTAATCAATTTATTTCTCTCTAGATGCTTATAAATCCTATCCCTTATAATTCTTTCCAAGACCTTGCCCACAACAGAAGTCAGGCTCACCGGTCTATAATTTCCAGGATGGTCCCTACTCCCCTTTTTGAACAAAGGGACAACATTTGCCATCCTCCAGTCTTCCGGCACTATACCTGTAGCTAATGACGACATGAAGATCAAAGCCAAAGGCTCTGCAATCTCCTCTCTAGCCTCCCAGAGAATCCTGGGGTAAATCCCATCTGGCCCAGGGGGCTTATCAATTTTCATACCCTCAAGATTCACTAACACCTCCTCCTTATGAACCTCAATCCTGCCCAGTCTACAACCTAGTATCGCAGTATTCTCCCTGACAACATTGTCTTTCTCCTGCATGAATTCTGACGAAAAATACTCAGTGTCTCTCCTATCTCCTCAGGCTCCACGCACAACTTCCCACTGCTATCTCTGACTGGCCCTAATCTTGCCCTAACCAATCTTTTATTATTTATATACCTGTAAAAAGCTTTAGGATTCTCCTTAATCCTATCCGCCAAAGTCTTCTCGTGTCCTCTTCTAGCTCTTCTCAACTCCCTCTTTAGCTCCTTCCTGGCTGATTTATAGCTCTCCATTGCCCTAACTGAGCCTTCACGTCTCATCATTATATAAGCCTCCTTCTTCCTCTTCACCAGAGATTCAACTTCCCTAGTACACCATGGTTCCCTCACTCGACCACTTCCTCCCTGCCTGGCAGGTACATATTCATTAAGGACATGCAGAAGCTGTTCCTTAAATATGCTCCACATTTCAGATGTCCCCAGCCCCTGCAATTTCCTGCTCCACCCTATGCATCCTAAATCTCTCCTAATAGCCTCATAATTACCTTTTCCCCAGCTATAACTACTGTTATTTGGTACATGCCCATCCCTTTCCATCACTAAGGTAAACGTAACCAAATTGTGGTCACTATCACCAAAGTGCTCACCCACCTCTAAGTCTAACACCTGGTCTGGTTCATTACCCAATACCAAATCCAATATAGCCTCACCTCTTGTTGGCCTATCTACATACTGAGTCATGAAACCTTCCTGCACACATTGAACAAAAACTGACCCCTCTAACGTACTTGAACTATAGCTTTTCCAATCAATATTAGAAAAGTTAAAGTCTCCCATTACAACTACCCTGTTACTTTCACACCTATCCAGGATCAACTTTGCAATCCCTTCCTCTACTTCTCTGGAACTTTTTGGAGGCCTATAAAAAACTTCCAACAGTGTGACCTCTCCTTTCTTGTTTCTAATCTCAGCCCACACTACCTCAGCAGACAAGTCCACATCAAATGTCTTTTCTGCCACCGTAATGCTGTCCTTAACTAACAATTCAGTAAGAATTTAGCAACACCAATTATTAATCCAACCGATTTATTTGATAGTAAAAAAGCGAGCTTTCAACACTCCCGTGTCTTCATCAGGCAAGTGCAGTGTTCTGGTCTTGGCAGACCAGAACACTGCACTTGCCTGATGAAGACACGGGAGTGTTGAAAGCTCGCTTTTTTACTATCAAATAAATCGGTTGGATTAATAATTGGTGTTGCTAAATTCTTACTGAGTTCTTACCACTCCAATCCAACGCCGGCATCTTTACATCTTAACTAACAATGCCACTCCTCCCCCTCTTCTACCACCACCTCTGCTCTGACTGAAACATCTGAACCCCAGAACCTGCAACAACCATTCCTGCCCCTGCTCTATCCACGTCTCTGAAATGGCCACAACATCGAAGTCCCAAGCACCAATCCAGGCTGCAAGTTCATCCACCTTATTGCGTATGCTCCTCGCATTAAAGTATACACACTTCAAATCACCCTCCTGTTTGCCACTATACTGCTGCGACCTAGAAACCTTATCCGTGACCTCCCTATCCACATCCTCCTGTATACTGGCACAACAATTCAGGTTCCCATCCCCCCCCCGAATCAGTTTAAACCCCCCTGAATAGCACTGGTAAATTTACCCCCCAAGATATTGGTACCTCTCCGGTTCAGGTGCAGACCATCCTTCTTGTAGAGGTCCCACCTTCCCCAGAATGAGCCCCAATTGTCCAAATACCCGAACCCTTCCCTCCTGCACCATCCCTTTAGCCACGAGTTCAAATGTTCTCTCTCCCTATTCTTTTCTATGCCATCCCGCGGCACAGGTAACAAACCAGAGATAACCACTCTGTTAGTTTTAGCCCTAAGTTTCCACCCTAACTCTCTGAATTTCTGCTCTATATCCCGATCCCTTTTCCTACCTATGTCATGGGTACCTACATGCACCACAACTTGGGGCTGGTTCCCCTCCCCCTTAAGGATCCTGAACACTCGGTCAGAGATATCACTGACCCCAGCGCCCGGGAGGCAACATACCAACCGCGAGTCCCGCTCCTTCCCACAGACCCTCCTATCTATCCCCTTAACTAGGGAGTCCCAATCACTAATCCAGATCTTTTCTTCCCCCTTCCCACCTGAGCATCAAGGACAGGCTCAACTCCCGAGACCTGTACTCCATGGCTTACCCCGGTTGTATCTACATCCCCAACAGCATCCAAAGTAGAGTACTTATTATGTAGAGGAACAGCCTCAGGGGAACTCTGCACTAACTGCTTCTTACCCCTTCTAACAGTCACCCATGTATCACATTTAGGAGTAACTATCTCCCTGTAGCTTTTACCAACAGCCACCTCTGCTTCCCTAATAATTCTTAGTTCCTCCAGTTCCAGCTCCAGGTCCCTAACACGGTCCTCAAGGAGGTGGAACTGGATGCACCTCTGGCAGGTGTAATCAGCTGGGACACTACCAGTGTCCCTCACCTCAAACATCCCACAGGAGGTACATCACACTGCCTGCACTGCCATCACTATTACTTCCTTTACCCAGAAACAAATATAAACTTTATTAATAGTTCCCTGAAAGTTGGCAATCAAGTCAATAAGGTTGTTAAGAAGGCATATGGATCTTAGCTTTTATTGGTAGGGGGATTGAATTTCGGATCCGCAACGTCACATTGCAACTGTACAAAACTCTAGTGCGGCCGCACTTGGAGTATTGTGTGCAGTTCTGGTCCCCGCATTATAAGAAAGATGTGGAGGCATTGGAGAGGGTGCAGAGGAGGCTTACCAGGATGTTGCCTGGTATGGAAGGCAGGTCTTATGAAGAGAGGCTGAGGGATTTGAGGTTGTTTTTGTTAGAAAGAAGGCGGCTAAGAGGAGACCTTATTGAAACATATAAGATGATTAGAGGTTTAGATAGGGTGGACAGTGATAGCCTTTTTCCTAGGATGGAGAAAGCTAGCACGAGGGGACATAGCTTTAAATTAAGGGGTGGTGGTTATAGGACGGATGTCAGAGGTAGGTTCTTTACCCAGAGGGTGGTAAGGGTATGGAATGCCCTGCCTGCTGCAGTTGTAGATGCGCCAAGTTTGGTGGCGTTTAAGAGGTTAGTAGATAAGTTTATGGACGAAAAGGGAATGGTTTAGGTTAGAGGGTCATTGCTTTTTCCTAATTGGTCAGCACAACATCGAAGGCTGAAGGGCCTGTTCTGCACTGTAATGTTCTATGTCCTATGTTCTATTATTGTTGCAGTTATGCAGCCTTTGAGTTGTCTAATTATTGTTTTTCCAACATTATTCCTCTTACATCACTTAAAGAGTTGAACGTACATCTTATTAAGGAGTCAATAATATGGTCGTAGAGGCAAAACGACAATGACAGCATTGTGGAGAGCGAAACAGAATTAACCTTTTGTGTCCAATATAACCCAATATGAGTCATAATGGACTAGAAACATTAACTGTTTCTCCATCCACAGATGCTTCCAGATCTGCTGAGTAGTTTTAACACTTTGTTTTTACTTCAGATTTCCAGCATTTACAGTACTTTATTTCTTTTTAGATAGAAAGCAATTCTATCCCACTTTAATTGAAATCAACAAATAATTGAATGAAGTTTCAAAATTGTTCCTCATTAGTGGAAACAGAATCAAAAATTGATTTGATGAAATGAGAACATTGACATTTTGGTCACATTAAAGGAAGGAATGTAATACTACTTTATTTCTGAACTGTCTACACCCAAATGATATGATTAATGTATTATCAAAAGACTTTCCTTTCTAGTGGATTTTTAATGTGAGTGACATTGCAGAGGTCACACTTTTTGAAGCTGCAAACAAGTTTGTTGTACAATCTAATCATCCCACAGAAAAACTTGAAAGCTAGTAGTTCATCGAAGAATTATCGTGCCACACAGAATGAGATCTTGTTCCTTGCTTGCACCTGCTTTTGTTGTAAAGTAAGGTCAATCTCTTACGTTTGCGCGGAAGGAGAAAATTATATAATAAAACGCTAGTTCTTCTTGGACATATTTTCTTCTGTGCTAATTTTGATAAAATCTCAGACTAGTGTAAACCAGGAAGCAGGATTGGTGGAAATCAGTAACAGATTTTTCATGTTACTCCGAGTCTTGCATCCATTCCAAAATGTGTTCAACAATTTATCAAAAAATATTTGTCTGGTAAAACCTATAAAAGGACTTGTACAAGGCTAATGAAGAGCAAATGAGAGCAGGAACATGCAAGGGAAAAAGACTTGAGTTGCTCACTCCTCTTCTCAGATCTCATGTCTAGGTGGCTACAAACTGAATCAATATCCACAGAATAATTTTGAAGCTTTGGGCAATGGACACAAGACACATGTTGCTTTAGTTACAATAGTGATAATCAAATTCTAACTCAATGCACATGTTTACAATTGATTATAAATCAATGATGCTTTACATTTATTTGACCTTCAAAAAAAAATAAAACATCCCAGGGCACTTCACAAAAGTGTCAAAAAAATTCAACACTGAGCTACTTTAGAAACACCAGGACAGGTGCCAAAAAACATTGTGAATGAGGTACATTTAGAAGGTGGTCTTAAAGAAAGAGAGAGCACTTAAGAATAAATTCCACAGTTTATGGTCCTACAGCTGAAGACTGCAAATGGAGCAGTAAAATCAGTGATGTGAAAAGACTCCAGAATTAGTGGAGTTCAGAAATCTTGAGGGTTTTGAGTTTGGAGTAAGTTGGAGATAGGGAGCAGTGAGGCAATGAAGGCACTTGAAAATAAGGATTAGTTAACTTAATGGTGCTCTCCTGAGTGTTTTATTGCTCATTTGTGGAATTGGAATGCCCAAAGTCACTTTTCCGGTTCGCACATAAAAGATAGAGGAAATTGAAATGAAATTGTGTTCTGCATGTACCAAATCACAGTGATACAGATCATTTGACTCATCATGTCATTGTCAGGTCTTTGCTAAAGCTATCTAATTAGTCTTATCCGCCTGCTCTTTCTTGGTAGTTTATTGTTACCCTTCTAGCATATTTTTAGTTCCCTTTTGAAAACAGCATTACTGACAGGAAGAAAGTTAATTTAAACTGCCCTGATTTATCTTCTTATCCATTCATTCGTGAATAGAAAGGTGTTTTGATTTTCCAATCCCTTAGTTGGAATTGTGCGTGATTCACTTTTAATTAATAACCCACAGCAAACTCAAGACAGGGTGAACTCAGCAAGTTAGTACACACTCAGATCATAGCAGAGGGTAATGCTACCATAGCCCCCCGTGTGTACATAACATAAACATAGATGGAGAAAGAAAGTTATGATGTGGAGATGCCAATGTCAGACTGGGGTAAGCATAGTAAGAAGTCTCACAACACCAAATTAAAGTCCAAGAGATTTATTTGACAGCACTGGCTTTCAGAGCCTCAAGCTCCTTCATCAGGTGAATGAGGATTTGGTTTACAAACAGGGCATATAAAGACACAAATTCAATTTACAAGATAATGATTGAAATGCAAGTCTTTACAGGTAATCAAGTCTTAAAAATACAGACAATGTGAAACACTCTGTCCAGTTTTAAAGCTTTAGAAAATTGTTATGAGAATTTTTAAAAATATAAGGCGGAATTTTATGGCCTCACCCAACCCAAGACTTGAAAAATCCCACCCGAGGTCAATGGAGCTTCCCGTTGTCCACCCCTCTGATTCCCATGATGGACAGGGTGGGGTAGTAGAATTCCGGCAATAGTGTGAAATCTTAGCCCAGTACAGTTACTATTTGCCGACTTTAAGAGCATTCAAATGGCCATTGGATAGGCATATGGATAATGTTGGAATAATTTAGGTTAGAGGGTCATTAGATTGGTTCCAATGGTCGGCGCAACATCGAGGGCCAAAGGGCCTGTACTACACTGTTATGTTCTATCTAATCAAACTGCTTATGCAGTGATCCCAAATCATAACTTTAATCATAAGAACATCATGTATCTTTTGGCTCTTTTGATAATTTTCTTTAACTCTGTGTTTTCTAGTCACTCATTCTTCAACACTTCAAGATCTTGAATGCCTCGAATGATTTTCCTCTTCAGCTTTCCATGCTCAAGAGGAACAATCCCAACTTCTCCAGTCTCTCCATTTAGAACCATAGTATTGAACCATAAAATCCCAATAGTACAGAAAAAGATTATTGGGCTCATAGAGCCTGCACTGACCCTCTGAAGGACATCCCATCCAAACCTGTCCATCCATCCTATCCCCATGACCTGGAATTTTCCATGGCTAATCCATCTAACCTACACATTTTTGGACACTGAGGGTCAATTTAGATGGCCAATCCACCTAATCTGCACATCTTTGGACGGTGGAAGGAAACAGGAGCATTCTGAGGAAACCCATGCAGACACAGAGAGAACATGCAAACTCCATACAGACAGTTATTCAAGAATTGAACCCAAGTAACTGGCAGTCGCCAATGTGCCACAATACAAAGAACAAAGAACAAATCCCCCTGAAATTTTAATGCATCTGAAGTTTCTCATAACCAATACCATTCTAAGTCACTTCTACACCCAATCCAAGGGTTGTTCATCCTTCTTAAAGCTAGTTTCCAGAACCAAACAATACTCCAACTGAGGCTTAAGCAGTGTTTTATAAAGGTTTAGTGTAAATACTGTGCCTTTGTACTTTATTCCTCTCTTAAAGCCAAAGATCCCATATGCTTTTTAAACTGTCTTCCAATCCTTTTCATACAACCTCTCTGTTCTAGCACCCAGAATGCATCCATGATAAAACTGTACCATTTCATTTATATTGCTTCTCTCTTCACTTTATCTATCAAAACATGTTATGTTTCATCATTTTAAATCTAATTTGACCCTTCTCTGGCCATAGTGGCAGTCTGTTTCAATCTTCCTCACGTTTTACAGCGGTTTGTTTTGTGTCAGCTGCAAACTTCAAAATTATGTCCTGTACGCACAAGACTAGGTGATTAATACATAAAACATTGCAATGAGTCCTAATGTTGACCCCTGGGGAACACCAGTTGAGAAGTTAGCAGATTTTATCCATTTGGAGACCTTACTTGTTTTGTCAGTTTCAAAATAAGAGAGCAACCAATCAATTTTAATTATACTGGCCCTGTCAACAATTTCAGCTGAAATCCAGATATGCCAGATTGCAATCGTGTGCTACTTACTGGAATGGTTTTCTGGGAGCAGGGCCTCCATCAGAAGGTCATACATCTTCTGGTTCAGCAAGTAGCATTACTGACTCAGAGCTAGCTGGTTCAGGATTCAAATCCACTCAAAGACTTGGTGATCAAGGAAAAAAAACATTCAGAACGTGGCTTACCATGTTGTTCATCAGTTTGCAATTCCTTTCAATGCTCCACAATACACTCCAAAGAAAACTGAGAAAACAGAAAATAAACACACAAACAGGCAAAGGACTTCCAAAGTCAGGAGTACTTACTCTCAGGGCCAGTTGAAATCTGTCACATGATTTGTACAATCTGTCTCATCAGGGAAACTTGCCTGAATTTGGTAGAAATGGGGCTGATCCAGGCAATGTTCAGAACCTAGACCACTGAAGATCAAAAGCCAAGGAAATAGGGGTGGGGGAATGGGGGAAAATCACAATGACGCCCAAACTTCCCATTATGTTGGCATCCTGCTGCCATGTGCAGACAACTACTGTCAGCATTTCCAGGTTGTTGAGTTTTGGAGATGGAGTGGCCACAGATGAACCTTAACCATACACTGAAAATCCTTACCCCGACACTACCAACTTCAGGACAAGTAATCGAGTTCTATCGTTGGCGTAATCCCAGTGTTAGCTGGTAGGATCACATACCTGTGACATTTCTAGGTCATAAAAATCAGCCTCTCAGTGATAGCCACCTGATTTTGTCATCTTTGCCTCTGTACTTTGTGCTCAGTTATCTGTCTACCCTTTTATAATGGAGACCCTGCTCTGGAAAGGTGCACTGCTCAGAGAAACGCATTATCAAATGTTTAGTAATCGTGCAAAGTTTGCATGTTAAGTAAAAGGATTTTGAATGGCTTTTTTGTTGGCCCACAGCTTCATAAAATATACTATAATTTCTTAAAACTCAGTCTGGATGTGAGGATCACTGGCAAGGGTGGGATTTATTGTCCATTCTTTTTGCATTCGAGCAGCCATCTCTCTTCTTCATGGTCCTCCTCAGAGTCCTAGCAGCACCCACTACTATCGTCAGGTACTGCTGGAATTGCTAGAGCTGCCAACAATCTTATAGACCAGCAGCTCTGAAGGCTCGGATTTCCTCCAGTGAAGGGTGGGATTCCTACTCTCACCTGCTTAGACTCACTGGCATTATGTTATTGCTGTGGGGTCGGGTTTCTTATGGATTGGCTGCTGGCTGACGTTATTTCCGGGGCTGTGAGCAATGTGCTCCTTCCCTTAAAATTCAGCCCGATATTTTAGCTGAGGGTGATGGTCCCATCAAGAACTATGCTCCTTTAGGAGATGATTCCTGATAAAGCAAATCACTTCCAGGAACTGATCAAATTACCTGGGAGATAAGTAATACAATAAAACAGGAATTTATTACAGAGAGGAGTAGACTGCATTTGTGATTTTAACTCCAGTAGTTTTATTTAGAATTAGTTTACAGAATTCATAGAACATAGAACATTACAGCGCAGAACAGGCCCTTCGGCCTTCGATGTTGCACCGACCAATTAGGAAAAAGCAATGACCCTCTAACCTAAACCATTCCCTTTTCGTCCATAAACTTATCTACTAACCTCTTGAACGCCACCAACAGTTCATTCAGTTCATTAGGAAATATAAATGTTCACTTGACGGCTCCTGGGATGATTGACCTAAGAGGAGAGACTGAATCAACCACACCTAAGTACTCTGAACTTTGGATGAATGAGAGAGTGATCTCATTGAAACAAAATTTTCAAGAAGCTGAGCAGGTAGATGTCAAGAGGAGTTGTCTAGAATAAGAATGGACTCTCAGTAAGAGGCTGGAGATATTTAGGACTGAGATGAGGACAAAGGGTAGTGGGGGTGTGGAATGCACTGCCGAGTAAGGTGGTGGGAGCAGGCACGCTAGGGCTGTTTAAGGGTCTCTTGGACAGCCACATGAGTGTTATGCAGATAGAGGGATATAGTAGGACTGTTTAACTATGGCTTTTTTTTCCCCCCCACAGGTAATTAGAACATAGAACAATACAGCACAGAACAGGCCCTTCGGCCTTCGATGTTGTGCCGACCAAAATAAAAAGCAATGCCCCTCCAAACTAAACCATTCCCTTCTCTTCCATATACTTATCAATTAACCTCTTAAACGCCACCAAACTTGGCGCATCTACAACAGCTGCAGGCAGGGCATTCCACTCCCTAATCACTCTTTGAGTAAAGAACCTACCTCTGATATCCGTCCTATAACTCATACCCCTTAATTTAAAGCTGTGTCCCCTCGTGCTAGCTTTCTCCATCCTAGGAAAAAGGCTATCACTGTCCACCCTATCTAAACCTCTAATCATCTTATATGCTTCAATAAGATCCCCTCTTAGCCGCCTCCTTTCTAACGAAAACAACCTCAAATCCTTCAACCTCTCTTCATAGGACCTGCCCTCCATACCAGGCAACATCCTGGTAAACCTCCTCTGTACCCTCTCCAATGCCTCCACATCTTTCTTATAATGTGGGGACCAGAACTGCACACAATACTCCAAGTGCGGCCGCACTAGAGTTTTGTACAGTTGCAACATGATGCTGCGGCTCCTAAATTCAATCCCCCTACCAATAAAAGCTAAGAATTCGGTCCATACTTGACCAACAAGGAGCATGCATTCGGCAGGTGGTGCAGGGACAGCTCTTGGATGTTGATTCGTGGGTTGCCTGGTGCTTCATGTCGTAAATGAGTGCTTTATCTGGACCATCTGAAGGGCACCATGACAACTCAATGACTATCACTGTAGCTGTGCAGACACTTGGAATTGGGCCAGTGTCTGCGGGAATTTGCGCGTTCTCCCCGTGGGTTTTCTCCGGGCGCTCCGGTTTCCTCCCACATCCCAAAAAGTTCGCTCTTAGGCTGATTGGGAAACAAATTGTCCCTACATTGAGACTCTTCCACATTAGGAATAACCTAAAATTAGAATAGGATAATGGAATCGTTACTATATAGTTATGACGGCGGCGTGGGCTCGTTGGGCCGAAGGGCCTGTTTCCCGTGCTGTGTTGCTCTAAAAAAATTCTTCACTTCAAAAGTTTGCAAACTTGTGAAAGTCCCTACTCCAAAGTGCATTCATAGTTCAGTATATTCAAGTTTGAGATCAATAGATTTTTTGATGCTAAAGAAGGCAAGAAACCTGGGGATAGTGTGGGAAGGTGTAGACTAGCCATGACATTATTACTTGAGGGAGCAATGGTCTACTCCAGCTACCACTTACGTTCTTACAAGGCAGGCTACTAGTTATATTCCTGACTTGATAACCAGTCCCATTGAAGGCTAGTTATGTATATTTGAACTTGCAAACATTCAGCAACAGGAGTTTCCAATGCACGTGTAAAACATATATGGAGATTGATCTGGTTGCATCATAGCTTCAACTATTCAAGGTTAGACTCTCAATGGGCTAAACAAAATCTAAATAGTGGGAGATTTTCAATGGTGAAACGTGACAGCAGGAATGAGATGCCACATATCTTATTACTGTTGGCTATAGAGCAGTGAGAAAGATATTTCAGATTAGTATGATCATACTAATTTTATAAATGGAAGTTAATTTAAAATTGTAAACAAAATCGTGTGTATATCATTCTTTTTTCAATATAATTTTTCTATTTCCTTCAGATAAAAATATTATTAGTAGACTAATGTATTGCATTATGATATGTAATTACCTGTTTGAAGAATTATTAATGTGTTTAAAATAAATAAGTAAATGTCTCTTAAAATAATGAATAAATTAACTCAAAAGGGTTAATGTCTGCATCATTCTGAAAACTACTGAGGAATCACAGCAGAAAGAGGCCACTAGATAGGAACAACTTTAATGCTCACTAAACAAGATAGGGCAAGTAATGAGTAGTCAACAAGACAGAAAGAAATGGGAGAAAACAAGAAAGCAAAAAATAAATCACAAGAGAGATCATAGAAACCCTACAGTACAGAAAGAGGCCATTTGGCCCATCGAGTCTGCACCGACCACAATCCCACCCAGGCCCTACCCACCATCCCCTCTAACCCGTGCATCTTTGGACTATGGGAGGAAATACTAAGGGGCAATATAGCATGGCCAATCAACCTAACCCACACAACTTTGGACTATGGGGGGAAACCCATGCAGACACAAGGAGAATGTGCAAACTCCACACAGACAGTGACCCAAGCCAGGAATCGAACCCAGATCCCTGGATCTGTGAAGCAGCAGTGCTAATCATGCTGCCTGCATTAACTGAGGTAGCATGGTGTTTCTCCGGGAACTTTACGAACCATTGCTTTTCGGAAAATGAAATAATTATTACAGTAACCAGATTCAACATGAAAGCATAGATTGAAACATTGTTAAGTCTGCTTCCTTCTTCACAGGTGCTACCAAATCTGCCAAGTATTTCTAACAATTTCTGCCTCTATTTAAAATTTCCAGTTTGGTTTTTGAGTCAGTCAATTATTTAATGATTCATAAAAGTGAATGTCACTTCTATGAACTAGTAATTAGTTCCTTGGAATGGGAGGGGGAGTGGGGAGATTAGTGGATAATTTCTTCATGAAAGTGTTTCAAAATAAAAGGAGCAAAGAAATAGGAAGCTGATAAATGTTTGGGAAGTAAGAATGTTGGTTTTAGTTATATCTTTACTGACCTTGTGGAGAATGCACTTACTTCCATTGGCTCAGTCATAACTAATAAGATGCTTTTCTTTAATGTGGTTATGAACTGACATGAAGGCAACGTGGGATGTATTAAAAACACCATGCGAGTGATTATTAATGATATAACAGGGAATCTAATTCTATACAATTGGAATGTGTTCATAATATCAAACAGAACACAGGACTGTGGAGTGTTAGAAATGATCATGCAGAGCAATAGGCCACAGGAATGCAAACCATCCACCGAGCCAAAAGCAGAAACTAGCAGGTGGCCCTGCCCCAGTCATCTGATGTCAATAAATACCCTTCTCAGTTTTAGCCATCAGCACATCTGGCAAGACTGATTGCTATTTTCAATTAAATGAAACATAGTCACTCAATGGCTTTCCATGCAATGAAACCGCACGGATTAAAAAATAAAATGGAATATTATGTGCAAATATCCTGCAATCTGTTGCAGCACAGCAACAGACGGTCTTCCAATTTTAATGAAAAAGGTTTATTTTTCTGTTCTGCAAACATGCTTGCCACATAAATTATAGTGTTTTTTTGGAGCTGAGCACCACATGTGCTTCCCATTGAACTAATGATAGTATTAAAAGATGGCAGAGGGAAAACGGTTTAATTTTACAATCCATTAAAATGCACAAAAATACACATGGGCACCAGCTCAGGGAGTCAAACTCAGTCGAGCAGTTCCTAATGAATATCACTTAAACCTTAAAGTGAGGTTAACTCTTATTGTAGCAGCTGTTTATACTGTGCACCATACACCGTTCTGATCTTGAAAGTTTTAAACAAAGAAAAGGATTTGCTAATGTGCACCACTTGAGGTTGTATAACTGACAAGTTTGTGTACCATCAGGTAAATGTGAAAAACAGCTGAAAGAAGGGACCATCCACAGAACAGTGTAATACCAGGAAAGTACTGTCACATCATTCATAGATTTATTTAAGCCAATGATTTATGAAGTAGTTATGCAGTTAATATATTTTATAGATTTGATTTGCAATCCAGATACATGGCCTAAAAATTCATTCCAAAACCAGCTGCACAGGTTCCTGCCCACTGGATCTCAGGCAGCCATTAACTTCATCCTGGGACCACCTTCACCTCCTGCTTCAGTACTCAATATTCCCTCGCTGCCAACTTCCCTTTACTTTCCAGCAATCACTCCTCCAAACTTCACTGCATCTTCCTATCTTCATCAACACACACGCTTACCATTATTGCAACCATTCCTTCCCCTCACTTCACAGCTTACAAACTCCACATCAACTATTCTTCCATGATGGACACATTCTCCACACACCTCACAGGTCCGTCACTCACACAAGACATGAGGCTGCCAGCAGAGAAAGCCAGCTTGTTTTCCGACCCATGAAATATACTGTCACCTAGAAATGTAAAGTTGCTACAGTTCCAGGTGACCATAGGCTGCTCTCTCCTTTGAGGGGGAGAGCTGACTGGTGGTGATTTAACCTGAGGATCACCATATCTTAGGCAAGAGGCAAGTTTGAGAAGGCAAACTTCATGTTTAACCTCAGCTAGTTCAGGAATTACACCCAATCTGTTGGCATTGCTCTGCATCACTATTGATGTTGTAATAAAAGCAGAACATTGTGAGAAGGAACATAGGGCTTAGAAGCAAGACCATCGTATCTGCTCCACCACTCTGAGACCATGACTGATCTGACTGTAGCTTCAACTCCACTCTACCATCTGTCCTTCCCATAACCCGTAACCTCCTTCTGACAATAATTTGTCTGACTGCCTCAAATATATTCAATGACCTAGCCTCCATTGCTTTCCCAGAAAGAGACTTCCACAGATTAATGATTCTCAGAAAACAAATTCTCCTCACCTCTGTTTTAAACAGTAGACCTCTTATTCTTAAATTGTGACTTCTGGTTCTAGTCTCACCCACAAGTGGAAATGTCCTCTCTGTATTCATTGTACGAAATCCATTCAAAATCTTAAATGTTTCAATAAGATTACTTCTCATTCTTCTAAACTCCAATAAATGTAGGCCCAACCACTTCAATAGAGATCTGAAAGGAAATGCTGGATGAACTCAACAGGTCTGACAGCATTAGTGGAGAATGAAGCAGAGTTGTGAGTTCAATATTACTCTACGTTAGCATTGAAAAGAAGAAAAATGTGATTGGTTTTATGCTGTTGGAAAAGTGGGGAGTGCTGAGCAGAGCAAAAGGAACGGTCAGGGATGGTAAGGTGGTGGCAGAGATTAAATATCAAAGATTTCAAGGAATGGAAGTCAAATAGAGTGGTAATGATTGTAATAAAGAAACGGAACATAGGTTGATAAGAATGTGGGAGAAGGAATAAGATGGCTTCCTTTGTTTCCAACCTCCTCAGATGGTTGCAACAAAGATTTGTTTAAAATCATTTCCCCATGAAATGCCTTTTCCCAACCTAAATGTATATTTCTAAGAAGAGAATTTAACCAGGTTTCCTTTAGATAAATAAAAATGTTTATTAGTCACTAAAATCCAAGGAAAAATAATATAGTCACACGCATGCACATAAAACAGAGGTCAAAAATGAAAAGTTAAGAGTTCAGATAGAAGTTTAAAGAAAATAAACAAATCAATTCCTGGTTTTTCCAAGAGGTATAGATGTTGACACATTGCAGTATTTAAGTTGGGTGATTTTGGTAGAGCTGACTTTGGCAGATTCATAGTCTATAGGCTTGTTCCAGAGGGAGAGATGAATTGGGTATCCCTGCAGGGGCTACCCTGTTTCATTCTGTTTGTGTCTGCGAGACAATCTCCCTCCAGCAAGAGGGAGAAAGGCAGGGAGATGGCCCGTTGTTCTTGCTTCTTTGTTCGTTTACGTCTGGAAAGATATCAAAATGGAGGACAGAGTTCATAGTCTGAAGCTGAATTCCAACGGCTATAAAGTGCCCAAACAAGATGAAAATTAGACACTGTTTCTCCAGCTTCACTGTAACATTGTGGCAAGCCAAGGACAAAAATGTGAGCATGAGAGCAAATGGTAAATTGGAACTGACAAGCAACAGGAAAATCATGGTCATGCTTGCAGGCTGAGCAGAAGTGTTCCACAAAGTAGTCACCCAGTCTGCGTT
This sequence comes from Sphyrna mokarran, assembly GCA_024679065.1. Taxonomy (NCBI): domain Eukaryota; kingdom Metazoa; phylum Chordata; class Chondrichthyes; order Carcharhiniformes; family Carcharhinidae; genus Sphyrna; species Sphyrna mokarran. The sequence continues at coordinate 110,494,260 of JAGIQG010000005.1, forward strand.
TGTTCTCCCAATTGTAGAGAAGACTGCATTGTGAACAGTGAATATAGTATACTAAATTGAAAGATATTAAAGTAAATCACTGCTTCACTTGGAAGGAATTTGGGTCCATGGACAGTGAGAAGGGAGAAAGTAGAGTTACAACTTCTATAATTTCATGGGAATATTCCATGGGAAGAGCATTGGGTGATAGCAGAGCCGACCCTATGGATGACATGATTGGAGTAGTCTCCTCTGAATGCTGACAAGGGAGGGGCAGGGAAAATGAGGTTGGTAGCATTAGAATAGAGCTAACACTTCAAGTCTGGATGACTCTTCTTCAGAGCTTCTGACTCTGACTAAAGGGTCATCCAGATTTAAAATGTTAACTGTATTTTCTTTCCACAGGTGCTGTAAGAGCTGCTGTGATTTTCTGGCATTTTCTGTTTTTGCTTCAGATTTCAATATCCACAGTAATTTGTTTTCATTTTAGTCATTTACAGTTTTTATCTTTACACTACTAAATTCAGATGGAATGCAATATGTTTATAAATTTGCTTATGATTCTGGATTAATCTATAGTGTTTACAGTAAAATGAGGATTCATTAAGCTGGAATGAAGTTAGGAGAATGATGGTATTTAAGATAATGGTGTTAAGAATTGCAAAACCCTATATTCAAGAAAGATGAGGAAGGAAGGTTAATGTGAAGCACTCTTGGTTGTGGTATTCTTAGAATTCAGGTTGTGCTTCTCATTGATGGGGAACTCAGGTGTTATTGTAAAATATGTAAAGCTCTCTGACTTGGTTCTATTTTGTTCTTTGATGCTTTGCCACCAGCTCCCACCCCATCTACCCCAACAAGTCACATGCAGAAACTCACCCACCCCTGAGAAATGTTAACAAATCAGTTAAATAACACATTTTGGAATCCAAGGTTTTATACATAGAAGCATGGAGTACAAAACGTATGCAGTTAAGTTAAACCAAACACCAGGATTCTCTGGCTTCCTAATAATATCTTTCTTGGCGGCAGAAGATAGCGCATCATTGGCCAATGACAAGATCTCCTAGAACTGCTGCTGGCAATGGAATTTCTGATTGGTTCCATCCCACATCACACCACCAGGAAATGCACAATGCACAACGCATAATGAGGGGGCAGGGGCATCGGTGGGACCAAGAGATCCCACTGGCGTAAAGAGCCAGAAGATCATGCCCAATGTGAGACATTAGTTCAGCACCAACATTGTGCCCAATTCCAGATATTACATTTTAGGAAGGATTTCAAGATTTCAGAGGGGACCGAGAAGAGATCTACTGAATAACTTTAGGAATCAGAGATCACAATTACTTGAAAGGACTGTCAGGTTCTTCTCCTGAGAGCAGGGCAGGTTGAGAAGATTTGATAGAGGTGTTTGAAATGATGATCAGTGTACGTGGAGTAAATAAAGAGATATTGCTTCCAATGTTGGGAGGATCCTGAATGAGAGGCCTCAGGGTTAAGGTAATCAAAAAAAAGAACAGATGCAACATCAACATCTCTTTCATGCAACAAGTGGATCGGATTTTGCACTGCACTGACTGATAGGGCTATGTGTCTGGATTCAAAAGGGAAGACTTGAGGGAGTGCTAAATGGATAGCTTTTCATAGAACCACTGATTTCAAGAAGTTGAAACCAATCTCCTTTCAAAACAATAATATAGAAATAAGATCAGTTTAAGGCAATACCGACCCCCAGCCTACCAACATGAAAGCTGTATTTTCAAAATTGGAAAGAGCTTGCAGAGAGAATGAAAATAAACCAACATCAAGACGCAAGTCAATTAAGACATACCTGGGCAGAACTAAACATACACCAGATAACCTTGTTACCAATACACTTGTCTTGAACACAAAAACACACCAAAGAGCAGAGCATATAAACATATGTGCCTTGTTTGAGCTTAAACAAAAACCCAAGTAAAAGCAGCTGGAACATTCCACACTGTCTGATTGGCAACAGCAAAGCTCTCTAACAAAATAACAAATCATATCTTTCCACTCAAGGACAAAAAGAATAAAAATTAGTTGATGTGTGCACAATGGCAAATCATTCCTAGGCCGTGATTGAGTTGGGACCAAGTTGGGAAAGGTGAGTCCCGAATCCAGGATTCCTTACCCCATTCCAAGACTGTCTTATTTTTGGGAGTGCCATTGAAGGATGGTGCCTATCAGGAGCCCAAATCCTACACTTCTAACCTGGCGGGTTCCATTCCGGATATATATAGGCATGTCCTTCAATTCACAGTTTGGCCAGGTTTTTAAAGAGTTGGGGTTCACTGCCCCTCCAAGGAGCCATGAACATTAATGTGCATAAGGGGATCTTTTAAAAGATCAAAGGTCCTATTCATGCCCCTTATGACAAGCTTTACCATTCTGTCATCCCAATCGCCCTTTATGGCATGAGGCATTGTAGGGGATAGGCAGAAAAGCAGAATTTGACATAGGGAACATGAGGTTCCATGAGCGTTGGCATGGAAGAATCATGGAGATTGTTCGATGTGCAAACAGTGAGAATGCAGGGTCTTTGTGTTTTCATTTTAACCGAAACAAAGTCTCATGGCACTGTTTTTTTAAACAGCCCACCTCCACATTCAGCAGCCTCTGTGGCTGCAACCAAACTTTGTACTCTGTTGACTGGCTGGTTCCAGCCTGTTCTCACCCTCAGCAAATCCTGTCTTTGTAGGCAGGTGGGCAGGCTGAGCCTGGAATTTTCTCAACTTCTGCAACCGGTCTCAAAGAGGAATTTTCCAGATCTTTATTTTTAACCACTGTTGAGCTATTCAAAATTGAAATAGAAAAGGCACATATTTACGCAACGTATACTTATACAGCATTTCATTAATATTGCCAAAATTCATCATCAATGATCAGGTAAAAAGATTAGCCCTCCTCTCACTGGCAATAAGAGACTTGGAAGAAGCAGTTTTAAACCTGATTCCAAACAGAGTCAGAGGTTTACGGCATGGAAACAAGCCCTTCAGCCCAACTTATCCATGCCACCTTTTTTTCAAAATCACCTACACTAATTCCAATTGACCACATTTGGCCCATATCCCTCTATACCCATCTTACCCATGTAACCTTTTAAAAGACAAAATTGTACCCACCTCTACTACCGTCCTTGGCAGCTTATTCCAGTCACTAACCATCCTGTGTGAAAAAATTGCCCCTCTGGACACTTTTGTATCTCTTCCCCTCACCTTAAACCTATGGCCTCTGGTTTTAGACTTCCTTATCTTTGGGAAAAGATATTGACTATCTAGCTGATCTGTGCCCCTCAGTATTTTGTAGACACCTATAAGATCACTTCTTAGCCCCCTACACTCAGAAAAAAGTCCCAATCTATCAAGCCTCTCCTTATAACTCAAACCTTCAAGTTCCAGTAGCACCCTAGTAAATCTTTTCTGCACTCTTTCTAGTTTAATAACATCCTTTCTATAATAGGGTGACCAGAACTGCACACAGTATTCCAAGTCTGGCCTTACAACTTCAACAAGATGTCCCAACTCCCGTGTTCAATGTTCTGACTGATGAAACCAAGCATGTCGCATGCTTTCTTCACTACTCTGTCCACCTGTGACTCCACTTTCAAAGAGTTATGAACATGTACCCCTAGACCTCTATTCTGTAACTTTCCCCAGTGCCCTATCATTAACTGAGTAAGTCTTGCCCTGGTTCAGTCTACCAAAATGCATCACCTCGCACTTATCTAAATTAAACTCCAACTGCCATTTTTGAGTCCACTAGCTCAATTGATCAACATCCCAAGACAATTGGAAATAACTTTCTTCACTGTACATTATGCTATGAGTCTTGGTGTCATCTACAAATTTCTATATTCTCATCCAAATCATTAATATACCTCACAAATAACAGCACTGATCCCTGAGGCACAGCATTGGCCACCAATTTGAAAAACAACCCTCTACAACCACCCTCTGGCTACTGTCAAGAAGCCAATTTTGTATCCATTTAGATACCTCACCCTGGATCCTAAGTGAAATTTAACTTATGCAACAGCCTATCATGCAGTACCTTGTCATATTCCAACATTCTCACCAGTTCTCAGAGTCATGCTACTTTCTCCATGTCCAAGGTACTTCAGAGCAAAACTGCCTTTTCAAAGCATTCAAAATAACTGAAGGTTACAAAAAAATACATTTTTATCTCACAAGACTCCTAATAGTTGTTACCCAATCATGGTGTGCAAAAGGTATGAACTTCATAAAGACTAGAAAATACCCTTGCCAAGTTAACAGTTGGGGTGCACCAGTTTCTATGCTCCTGGGTTAATGAGCAAAAAAATTAATCAGCACTTTTACTCATGTTTCCATTGACCCATCTGGAATGTGTTAATGCAAGGACATCAGGAGACAATGTGATCAAGTTGGCTGCGATTTCTTTTTATCATTAGGGCTACTGGTCTTCTCTCTTTAGGTTTGTGTGTAAAGAAATTTCTAGCTTGGGTTAGAACATAGAACAATACAGCACAGAACAGGCCCTTCGGCCTTCGATGTTGTGCCGACCAAAATAAAAAGCAATGCCCCTCCAAACTAAACCATTCCCTTCTCATCCATATACTTATCAACTAACCTCTTAAACGCCACCAAACTTGGCGCATCTACAACAGCTGCAGGCAGGGCCTTCCACTCCCTAATCACTCTTTGAGTAAAGAACCTACCTCTGATATCCGTCCTATAACTCATACCCCTTAATTTAAGGCTGTGTCCCCTCGTGCTAGCATTCTCCATCCTAGGAAAAAGGCTATCACTGTCCACCCTATCTAAACCTCTAATCATCTTATATGCTTCAATAAGATCCCCTCTTAGCCGCCTCCTTTCTAACGAAACAACCTCAAATCCTTCAACCTCTCTTCATAGGACCTGCCCTCCATACCAGGCAACATCCTGGTACACCTCCTCTGTACCCTCTCCAATGCCTCCACATCTTTCTTATAATGTGGCGACCAGAACTGCACACAATACTCCAAGTGCGGCCGCACTAGAGTTTTGTACAGCTGCAACATGATGCTGCGGCTCCTAAATTCAATCCCCTACCAATAAAAGCTAAGACTCCATAAGCCTTCTTAACAACTTTATCCACTTGACTGCCTACTTTCAGGGATCTATTGACCCATACACCAAGATCCTTCTGTTCCTCCACACTATTAAGAGCCCTACCATTAGCCCTATACTCTACACATTTATTGTTCCTGCCAAAGTGCATTACCTCACACTTTCCCACATTAAACTCCATTTGCCACCTCTCGGCCCAGCTCTGCAACTTGTCCAAGTCACTCTGTAAACTAAAAGACCCCTCTTCACTATCTACCACACCACCAACTTTAGTATCATCTGCAAATTTACTGATCCATCCCTCAATACCCTCATCCAGATCATTTATAAAAATCACAAACAGCAGGGGCCCAAAACAGACCCCTGAGGCACACCACTCGTCACCAAACTCCACGATGAATATCTCCCATCAACCACCACCCTCTGTCTGCTATCTGCCAGCCAATTTCTAATCCAATTAGCTAAATCACCCTCTATTCCACACATCTGCATTTTCTGTAGAAGTCTTCCATGGGCCACCTTATCAAACGCCTTACTAAAGTCCATATATACTACATCAACCGCCTTACCCCCATCCACCTCTCTGGTCACTTTCTCAAAAACTCAATGAGGTTAGTAAGGCATGACCTACCCTTCACGAAACCATGCTGACTATCCCCAGTCAATTCATTTCTCTCTAAATAACTATAAATCCTATCCCTAATAATTCTCTCCAATACCTTGCCCACAACAGAAGTAAGACTCACTGGCCTATAATTCCCAGGAAGGTCTCTCTTCCCCTTCTTAAACAATGGTACCACATTCGCTATCCTCCAGTCCTCCGGAACCACACCCGTAACCAACGAGGACCTGAAGATCAGAGCCAGAGGCTCTGCAATCTCCTCTCTTGCCTCCCCGAGAATCCTAGGGTAAATCCCGTCCGGCCCAGGGGACTTATCCAACTTCAAACCCTCGAGCATTTCTAACACATCCTCCCTATCTACTACAATACTCCCCAATTTGCAACCCTGTACCTCAGTGCTCTCCACAGCTACATTTCCAGCACTCTGCGTGAATACCGAAGAGAAATATTTATTCAGTGCCTCACCAATCTCTTCAGGCTCCACGCACAGAAGGTTATGTACCAAAGAATGCATAAAAGCTAAAGATCAAAATCCAAGTTCAATTGAACAGTTGGGATCAAGGGGGGTATGCAGTGTAGAAAATTTATAATCGTTTTAACTAGTTTGAGAATCTAACTGATTGAATGGCTCAGGGACCTGGGTTCAATTTCTAGCTTAGGTCACTGTCTGTGGAGTTTGCATGTTCTCTGTGTCTAAGTGGATTTTTTCTGGATGCTCTGGTTTCCTCCCACACTCCAAAAAGTACAGGTTAGGTATTCTGGAAATGCTACATTGCCCCTTAGTATCAGAAGGACTAAGGCAAATTTATAGGGGTGGGCACGGGTGGGGTTGTGGTCAATGCAGACTCAATGGGCTGAATGGCCTCCTTTTGGACTATAGGGATTCTATGATTCATTAAACACTGAATTAACTTTAACTGCCAAATGCAGATAGCTATGGATGTTGATATAATTGTGTAAGCTCCATGTGAACAAACACATTCAAAACACTTAGTGCTATTCCTTTCCCTAACGCTCTTCAAACATTTCAATGGTAGCAATCATTTTGCAACTTTACACCGGAACCAACAGAATTTCATTTGCATACTTAAGATCCATGCAATACAAACAGCAAACCTCCTAAGAGAAAAGCAATAACATTCTCACTGTAAGTGATTTCAATGCCAATTGTGCCTTTACCATATTACTCATTAATTATCTGGTAGGTTGTTTGAAAAATTGCTTGACTGATTATCAGCTGGGTTTATTTTAACCAGAACATTAATCACAGAGAGCGAATGTTAAAAAATATCTTTAACAGAAACAAAGTAGTTCCAAAGTGAATCAGAAATGAGCTCCAACCGGCAATTAAACTGGATATACAAATGAAAATAGAGATAACTACAGTAACATTATTTCATATTTAATAAACAACTTTATTTTCCAATTGTTTTGCATATGCCCAGTTGGGAAAATAATTTTTCTTTTGACAAATGTTGCTGCCATATATAAGAGGACATATTGTTTACAGCCAAAATGAAGCTTACTCTAACCATTCATTGACATTTTGGTGGGGCTAATTATGTACCCATTAGAAATGAAGAGCTGAAATGTTTTTGACAGGTTGTCACAATTTTACCAAGAATTGCTCTTTTTCAGCAGTTAAATCACTTATTATTCTGGTAGCATAACACATTGAACATTTTTAACATAGAATCACCATAATGCAGAAGGAGGCCATTCAGCCCATCGAGCCTGCGCCAACAATGGTTAGCACTGCTTTCAGGCAGCAGTGCCAACCATTGTGCCACCATCTCACCACTATATTAAAGCAGGGTAAACAACAGTATATATTGCTCTCAAAGACCAAATTAAGTCCATAGTGCTGAAGGAGGCCATTCAGCCAGTTGAGCCTGCGCCGGCAACAGTGGTTAGCACCACTGAGGCAGCAGTGCCCATCACTGTGCCACCAACCTGCCACTAAAACAGGGGAAGCAACACTATTGCTCTCAAAGACCAAGCTAAGTCCATTAGAAGTACAATAGTGACCCAAATAACAGTTTTAGTAAATGGAACTCTAGTAGTCTTGTGTATGTTTTCATCTATCTGTGCACTTAATTGCCAATTCAAATGACAATATGTTCAAATTCTATTCCAATTACAAGCTTCAAATTGCTTCTCGGCCTTTTTGGCTAAAATCAAGCATCAGATCAAGCCCAAGATCAGGCAAAACGTCTTTTCTTCAGCTTGGGATATTGAATGTCTCTCTTGTGGATACCATGAATCGGATTCAATCTGAATTGGTTTTTGCAGCAAGCAAGGAGATGCTTTTGAAATTGACCTGTCCACTTTGTACATTGGCTTTGAAACTTAAAAACTGAGTAATTTTAAAAAAGATACTAATGCTTAAAATTCTTACATTGTGATTAATTTACATCAATATGTCAGTGTGAAACTCAAATCAAGAAGTCTGTTGTTTGAGCCCATCAATTGCCATTTAGCATCTTAGAATCCCTACAGACCAGAAGAAGGCCATTCAGCCCATCAAGTTTGCACTGACAACAATCCCATCCAGGCACTACATAACCCCACGTATTTACCCTGCAGGCAGAGTATTCTTTATAGTGCAATACTTCCCTGGAGTAGAAAAGCTACAACATCTTCTCCAGAGCCTTCAACATGTCATCGATGAAGACGAACATCTCACCAAGGCCATCCCCACATCCCATTTCTTGCCTTCAAACAACTCCACAACCTCAAACAGACCATTGTCCAGAGCAAACTATCCATCCTTCAGGAGAACAGTGACCATATACCACACAACCCTGCCACGGCAGCCTCTGCAAGACATGCCAGATCATCAACACAGATACCATAATTTCACGTGAGAACACCATCCACTAGGTACTCTTGCAACTTGGTCAACATTGTCTATCTGACACGCTGCAGGAAAGGACGTCCCAAGGCATGGTACATTGGCGAGACCATGCCGGTGCTATGACAACCAATGAATGAACACTGCTCGACAATCATCAGACAAGAGTGTTTTCTTCCAGTCAGGGAACACTTCAGCCGTCACAGCCTCTGATCTTTGGGTAAGCATTCTCCAAGGTGGCCTTCACGACACACAACAATACAAAATTGTTGAGCAGAAACTGATAGCCACATGATGAAGGCCTCAATCGGGATGTTCATATGATAAGAACATTAGAAATAGGAGCAGAGTGGGCTATCTAGCCCTTTGAGCCTGCCCCGCCATTCAACAAGATCATGGCTGATCTGAAGTGGATCAGTTCCACTGTCCCATTTTCTCCCCATAAACCTTATTTCCTTTACCTATCAGAAATCTATCTACCCCTGACTTAAATATATTCAGCGAGGTAGCCTCCACCACTTCAATGGGCAGAGAATTCAGAGACTCACTACCCTTTGAGTGAAGAAGTTCCTCCTCAACTCTGATCTAAACTGCCTCCCCACCCCCCTTATTTTGAGGCTGTGCCCTCTAGTTCTGCTATCCTTTTTAAGCAGGAAGAATCTTTCTACCTCTAACCTACCTATCCCCTTCATTATCTTAAATGTCTCTATAAGATCCCCCCTCAGCCTTCTAAACTCCAACGAGTACAGATCCAGTCTACTCTATCTGTCCTCATTGGCTAACCCCCTCATCTCCGGTATCAGCCTGGACAACCTTCTCTGTACTCCCTCCAAGGCCAATATATCCTTCCACAGATGCGGTGACCAAAACAACACACAGTACTCCACTTGCAGCCTCACCCTGTACAGTTGCAGCAAGACTCCCCGCTTTTATATTCCATCCCTCTCGCTATAAAGGCCAACTTGATTCGCCTTCTTGATCATCTGCTGCACCTGCAGACTGGGTTTTTGCGATTCATGCACAAGGACCCCCAGGTCCCTCAGGTCCCTCTGCACTGTAACATGCTGCAGCTTAACTTTTAAATAATAATCCCTCCAACTAATATTTCTACCAAAGTGGATAACCTCACATTTGCTGGATAACCTCATTTGAGTAAAATGAGGTTTAAAAATAGCATAAATCTCACACGTCACACTATCTGTAACTCCCATGACTTGCAAAATCTCATTAACTGTCCTGGCTGGAGACAATAAAGCTGTAAGCCACATACCAACATTACACAAATTTCATATCCTACCAGATATTCAAGCAGGATTGGCATATCACTCATGTAGATATCATCATCTTCATGGATATACGGCACTTCCTAATGCAGAACAATGCGATATATAACTAGAGGCAGTGGGAGCGAAGGAAAGGAGGATGGGAGTTTCTACCGTTAGCATTAGAACATGCTCATATATCCATCCTCATATATCCATCCTCCTTTGCTTCGCTCCCACTGCCTCTTGTTATATATTGCATTGTTCTACATTAGAAAGTAACGTATGTCAATGAGAATGGTGATATCTGAATGACTGATGTACCGATCATGCTTGAATATCTGGCAGGATATGAAATTTGTGAATGTTGGTGTGTGGCTTACAACAGCGCAAAGTGTGAGGGTGAGGTGAAACTAGGAATGCGAGGTATGAGACTTGATTGACAGAGATTGCTGGTAGGTGGCAAGTGATGGGGATGTGATGATTGGAGCGGTGTCTTAGATTACTGGTTCAGTTGGGAGGGACATGGCATTTGACATTAACTGAACTTTACTGCTTATAGGAGGTCATTGAATTTCTTGTACAAAGATCCTCAGGGCTTGAATTCTGGCATTGTATTCTGAACTAACTAATCCCACTATCTTCCAACCTGCAAACGCACAACATCGCTCCTACATTTGAACGTTTACCAAAGCCTGAATGTAGCCTCTAGAGAGGGGCTGTACTCTTCCAGGTGGTTCCTTTCGTCAAGGGTTCGCAGTCAGATTTCCTTCCAGTTCAACAGCTAAAACCGGCTCTCATACTATATTACAGGTCTCTTTAAAAGATTCAGATTGGCTTTAGGCAATGCAGGTTAGCTTTAGCAGATGCTAGCTATTCATGATATTGGCCCCTTGCTCAGGCACCCAGCCAACTGAGAGCACAGTGAGTACTGGCTGGAATATGAAATCATTTAAAACAGTATGTGGCATAAAGTTGGTATTCTGCCCAACTTGCAGTCAATGGGTGCAGCTTAAATTGCTCATCACAATCCCTGCACCTGTTTTTGAGAACAATCAAATTGAAACCCCCAACCTCTCTATGTTTTTGAAGTGCAAGATTAAATAAAAACATGTGCTTTGATTTCAGTCTCTTTAAATAGAAATGTGACAATATTCATTCCATTTGTATAAAATTCATCTGTTTCTTTTCAATTTGTGAATATTCATTAAAATAGTGGCATAGGAATTTCTTATCAAGGTATTAAATTATTATACATTTACATTCTAATAATTCTATGTTTCATGAGTTAGATTCATCCATCTCCACTGAGAATGGATACAAAAGTTTTCTTCCTAAAGTTATGGGGCTCAATATTATAATTACATATATTGTAATTACATGCACAGCATTCAATGGTGGGGGTAGGGAGAGTGGATCAGTCTAACCGGGGATTTTGAATGGCTGTGGGGCCCCATAGTGGGAGACGGATTGTGGGTGCCAAGTTTGGTACACAGATGCCAGCTACAGCAGCAGAGACCTGCACAAGTGCAATGGCATCCTCTGCTGCTATCAGCCAGTTTTTGGTGAAACTCTGCTGTTTTCATGCTTGTTGCGAACTTAGAATTTTTTCATAAGATTGCCCCTATGGGGTGGTGTATTTCACATCACCCGCTGTCTTACCTCTCCCTGTGGTGTATTTCTAAATCTTCCAGACCCACTGATGCTTATAGCGTTGTGTCTGGATTACTCATGTTGCTGCTCAGGTACCTGCAGAGGGAGGAGAGATGGGGAAGAGTGATCATCTTTGACAGGACTGGAAGATCACGCCAGTAGGAAGGACTGAAAAATCCCATCCATAACCTAGACATTTTATAAAGGACTCTAGTCCATGTCACAATCTGCTTTAAAAAAGGGATCTAATGACATTGAGCTGATATGCATGGAGGAGAGGAAAAACCAGAAATATGCCTCTGATTTAATTCCTGGAGCTACCACTTAGTCACCACTCTCAATGGAGAAAGTTGGCCAGAGTTCTGGGTTAATGTATTGCTCATTGTCTGTATGGACTCCTCCAGTACAAATATCATGACATGCAGGCACTCAGGGGTCTATGCCAGATATTTACATGCATACTGCTGAACATACAGCATTTGCCAGCTCACACACAATTCCAGAGGCTCATCCTGGTCTCCAAACGGGCAGTGGGATTTGTGAAAAATACTCTCTCCGCAGGCCCCAGCCTTCCCTATACTTACCATCTTGTGGCAGCAGTATTTCTTTTTGATCATTGACAGCAATTATTAGAACGCACAGCGCTCAGAGAAATGGAGGTGGCCATGAGGGGGCTGTTTGGCTTCGACCATTTCCATTCTGTTTGACTTCCTGTTCCCAAAGTCATTGCTATCCTTCAGACACAGTTTCCTCCTCAATTTCAGACTTCAGTTTGAGAGTCACTTTTAAATTTGAAAATTACTTCTTGGTGTTCTTCCTCACAGATGCCTTTATGACTCTTCCGCCCATCATGCCGATACTGCCCCTTCCTCTAAATTTCAACAGCACTGGCTTCGTCTCTCAGTATGGGTTTTGTACTTGCTGTGTGTTAATTGTCCAGCTAGTGTGTGGTTGCTTTCTGTTGCCGATCACAAGCGGGAAACAATTTCATATTTACTTCCAATTAATTACACTCATCTGACAAGCTAAAAATTTAAGCCAAAGTCTTTTTGGAATTCACATTGCGTTATTATTTGTGGATAAATATTGAACTGCTTTTTTACATCAATGAAAATAATCCTTTTCTGGACTGGCCTGGTTTCCATACCATGCACCTAGAAGTTCCTACTTCAGTGAATATGAATGAGGTCTCTAAACGGTCAGATTTCTTAATTGTTTGACAATAAGCTTCAAACCGAAAACATTTCCTGTCCAGTTAACATGTTACCAATATAAACTGGTAAAAGGTACCTAATTTCAACTTCAGCCATTATTTCCACATTGCACATTTCTAGTTCCTCAGCAAATCGCTTTTGCTCCTGCCTGCAACAGATACACGAGATTCAATTGTGAAGTTAATTTCACGCCTACATATTCTCTGGAATGTTGCTTTTCCAAGGTACAAACTGACACAGAGATTCACTAGTTAGGAGTGCAAGTCAAGAGCTGGTTAGTACATTTTAATTGATGGAAAATCACTGGTCTGTGATTTTCAGATTCCTGTTTTCAGCAGACATGGCTCCATCCAGGAGTAGGATTTCAGAGAATCAACCCTTGAGCAATTCTACATCTGAGTTATAGCAGAAAGTTTCTGCTCACACAAAGTTGACAGGTGCTGCCCATCAACACAAACTGTACAATTGACCTGCCAAGTTCATAGCTTGAGCCAAATTGTGCAATAATATTGCACTAGTAAATGTACCAGGTGAGAAGTGCAGTATATAACCATCATTCCTCTGGCTTGAGATTGCTGCCTGCTGAGTTAATAGGCATATTAAAACTATTTTTAACATGTGAATACCCTGGCTGTGTAAAGATTCTAATGGTGTGTTAATTTGCTTTATTATACCTTTAGGCTTCATTATTAAATTCAATTGACTAAAATTAAAAACACACATTTTGCCCATCAGCCTAAGAGGAATATAATTATATTCTCTACCTGCAAGGTTCTACATGGATATTTGAAAAGAAATAAAATATTCTGTAATAGGACATCATATTTACTGTCAGTCTCTAAGAGAGCAACATCTTTAGTGCACAGTCAGGGCATTACATTAAAACATTACTGAGTATCTAATCTCTTGGTCAATGGTTCACATTAAGAAGGAATTCATTGAGTTCCTGACCCGATGATAAGAATGGTCATCTTGACTTTCCAGCTAAGATCAAGCCCGAGATGGGTTGTAATCTTTTATCTTATCAGTTTGGATCTTGTTTGTCACTCTTGCAGCAGCCGTGAATTGGATTCAATTTGAATTTGGCTTTTGGAGCAAGCAAGAAGATGGATTCAGGCTTGTCTGGTTCTCTCTGTGCATTAGCTTTGTAACTTTAAGACTGGAGTAAAAAGTTTTAAAATCAAAATAACATGGTCATCTTGCTGATCCAAATGTTTATTTTAGTATACCTATAGCATATCTTCCACACCTATGTTGTTCTGTTTAACCCTTTGGGGAATAGTGGGGGAAGTGGTGGAAGGATTTCCAAGGTGATCATCAGTCCTTTGAACCACATTGAATGCTTCCGTGGCCAACAAGTTCTAGAGTTGGACTCAGAATCATATAGGGTGGAAGAGTCCCTTTGACCCATCAAGTCCGCACTGACACATTACAGACACCTGAACTCCTTCCTAATCCCATCTGCCAGCACTTCCTCCTGGCCCTGAATGTTATGATGTGCCACGTGCTTATTAGGTACTTTTTAAAAGGATGTGAAGCAACCTGCCTTCATCATCCTCCCGGGCAGCGCATTCCAGATCGTCAATGGGTTTGGAAGGTATGCTATCGGTATACTAAAATAAACATTAGGATCAGCAAGATGGCCATTTTATTTTGATTTTAAAACTTTTTACTCAAGTCTTAAAGTTACAAAGCTAATGCACAGAATGGACCAGACAAGCCTGAATCCATCTTCTTGCTTGCTCCAAAACCCAAATTCAAATTGAATCCAATTCATGGAGAAAAAAGTTTTTCTTACATCCCCCCTAAACTCCATGCCCCTCACCTTGAGCTTATGTTCTCTTGTAACTGACCCTTCAACTAATGGGAAGAGCTGCTCCTTATCCACTCTATCCCTGTCTCAATCTTGTACACCTCGATCAGGTTGCCCTCAGTCTTCCGATTCAAACCCATTCTGGTCCAGCATTAGGGATCCTACCATTACATCACAAGGCCTCTTCTGCTGATCCTATGACATGAAGCAGCATAGCATTAATCTCCCCTGGCACTTTGTCCTTTGTTCCTCCTCAATTTTTGAATGAAAGAGTTTGGGCATTAAGCATAAGACCTATTGTAGACAACCCTACCTTTTGGCCTACATCAAATGACTTAATAGAACAGCCTGAGTGTAAGAGCCTGCTTGACCATTGAGGTATTATCAGACATATGTTCCTAACATCTCTTCCAGGCATAATAAAAATCATAGAATCTCTACAGTGCAGAAGGCCCTTCAACCCATCGAGCCTACACCAACTATAATTCCACGCAGCCCTATCCCCATAACCCACTGTAATCCCCTGACACTGAGGGGCAATTTAGTATGGCCAATCAACCTAACACACATCTGTGGATTGTGGGAGGAAAGTGGAGCACCCAGAGGAAACCCATGCAGACACGGAAGGACTGTGCAAACTCCACATCATCCAAAGACCAGAATTGAACCCAGATCCCTAGAGATGTGAGATAGCAGTGTTAACTATTGTGCCGCCTCTCTCTATATGACAGTTTACACACACACACTTGGTCTAGCACTGAGGAAATTGACTACGTCAATATTTAGCTTGAGCTAGTTCTTAATATCATAGCATATTAGAAAAGTATAGTACGGAAGGAGATTCTTTGACTCATCGTACCCTATACTGGCCCCAAGAACAGTAGTGTTTCATCTGTGTTTTGTCTGTAACTCTACAATTCTCATCCTCAAACATCTGTCCAATTCTTTGCCTTTTTCCTGCCAGCAACTTTTCAGGTTGAACGTTCTCTATTTCAAGTACTCAGTGAGTATTAAATCTCATCTTCTCTCTGTGGCAAACGATGTTCTGTTTAGATGACTGCGGTGTCATGCATGTTGGTAAGATTATCACCGAAAACACAAACTGTTCACAGGGAACAATACTGATAGAGGTTAAGAGAGAAAACTACTTGTTTTTTTTGTACAGATCACTGGAAATTCATTGACAATGTAGAGAATATTTAATTAAACTAGCATGGCTTGCATTAATATAACAAAGTATAAATCAAAAGACACCATACTGTTACTCATAGAATCATAAAACACTACAGTGCAGATAGAGGCCCTTCAGCCCATCGAGTCTGTGCCAACCACAATTCCACCCAGGCCTCTACCCCTATTATCCCTACATATTTTACTCACTAATCCCTCTAACCTACACATCTCAGGGCACTGTACAGGTTAGATTATATCAGTGTTCAGTTTTGGTTCTCTCACATGGCAGTTACATAGTGCTTTGGAAATGTTCCAGTTGACAGCTATCAAGAAGATTCCCAGCTTGAAGGCATCAGCTAATCAATCTTCACTTACTTTCGATCAGCATAGATTTCGACATGGATAGACATTTACAGAAGAGCTGGATAAAATCTTTATTGATAGTTTATGCAGTTTAACAGACTGGGGAGGGCCAGAGGCTAGTAGCTTACCCTCAAAGTCGGAATAACCAGCAGTTAAGTGGTTCTTTTCCTTCAGAGAGCAATAGGTCTACAGATTACATCAACAGTTAGTGTGGAATCATATAGAAATTTACAGCATGGAATGAAGCCATGTGGCTTGTGTCAGTATTGTTTCTTAGAAAGAGCAATCACTGCTTTTGCTCATAACCCTGTAAATGCATCATAGGTAACATCCTTTCTAGTTGTATTTCAGCTTTATATGGCTCCCGCTCAGATCAAGACTGCAAGAAACTACAAAAAGTCATGAATGAAACCCAATCCATCATGCAAATCAGCCTCCCATCCTTTTGTTCCATCTCAGAAAAGCAACCAGCATAATCAAAGACTCCACGCACACCAGACATACGCTCTTCCATCAGGAAAAAAATGCAAAAGTCTCCGCTCACATAACAATCAAATCGAGAACAACTTCTTCCTTGCTGCCACCAGATCTTTGAATGGGTCTACCATATAGATCCTAAAGCGATATAGGATCAGAAGGCATAAAATCTCAGTGGGTAGAGTTGAGGAATCGCAAAGGTAAAAAGACTCTGCAGATTGGCTCCATAGCTCAGTAATTAGAGCACTGGCCTTGTTCTTATGATGGGAATTATATAAAGACCCCCTAGTAGTAGTCAGGTTGTGGGGCAAGAAATAAATCAGGAGATAAAAACGGTATATAAAAAAGGCAATATTACAATAATCAGGGGGGGTTCAATATGCTGGGAAAATCAGGTAGGTAGTGGATCCCAAGAAAAGGAATTTGTGGAATGTCTAAGAGCTGGTTTTTTGGAGCAGCTTGTAACAGAACCTACTAGGGAACAGGCAACTCTGGATTTGGTGATGTGCAATAAGGCACACTTGATTAGGGAACTTAAGGTGAAGGAACCCTTAATGAGCAGTGAGCACAATATGATAGAATTTAACCTGCAGTTTGAGAAAGAGAAGCTGGAATTATATGTAACAGTGTTACAATTAAATAAAGGTAACTACAAAGACAAGGAAGGAGTTGGCCAGTGTTGGTTGGAAAGGGAGCCTAGCAGGGAAGACAGTGGATCGGCAATGGCAGGAGTTTTGGGGTTATTTGGGAGGCATAATGAGAAATTCATCCCAAGGAGGAGGAAACATGCAAAAGGAAGGATGAGACATCCATGGTTGATGAGGGAAGTCAAGGGCAACATAAAAGCAAAAGAAAAAACACACAATGTGGTGAGGATTAGTGAGAAGCCAGAGGAAATGGACATCTTTAAAAGCAAGCAGAGGACAACTAAAAAAGCAATAAGGTAGAGAAGATGAAATATGAGTGTAATATAAAAGATGATAAGAAGAGTTTTTTTTCAGTATGCAAGAGGCAAGAGAAAGGCAAAAAGAAACATTGAACAAAGATCAAAGAGCAACACAGCACGGGAAACAGGCCCTTCGGCCCAACGAGCCCGCGCCACCATCCCAACGTCTTAATGACATATAGAGACCAATATAGGGACAATTTGTTACCCAATCAGCCTAAGAGCACATTTTTGGGATGTGGGAGGAAACCGGAGCACCCGGAGAAAAACCCACGCAACCACGGGGAGAACGCGCAAACTCCCGCAGACACAGGCCCAAATCCATGTGTCTGCACAGCAACAGCGATAGTCTCTGAGCTGTCATGTTGCCCATCTGATGGTCCAGTTTACGCATACACTAACGACATGAAGCACTAGGCCACTCCTGAAGTAACATCCAAGAGCAGCCCTCGCCCGACCTGCCGAATGCATGCGCCTTGTTGGTCAACAAGGTGGACCGAATAGCCTGTGGAAACAAATAAAGTATTTAAACAGTCCTGCTATATCCCTCTATCTGCAGACCGCTCATGTGGCTGTCCAAGAGACCCTTAAACAACCCTAGCGTGCCTGCTCCCACCACCTTACTCGGTAGTGCATTCCACACCCCCACTACCCTTTGTGTGAAAAAATGCCCTCTCATATTAGTCTTATACATAGCCCCCTTCACCCTAAGGCTGTGACCCCTCGTTCTATCCGAATCTAATGGTGGAAAAAGCTTACCACCATTTACTCTATCTATACCCCTCATAATCTTATATACCTCTAATAGATCCCCTCTCAGCCGATGTCTTTCAAGGGAAAACAACCCCAGTGCGTTCAACCTTTCCTTGTAAGACAGCCCTTCCATACCAGGCAGCATCCTGGTAAATCTCCTCTGCAGTCTCTCCAGGGACTCCACATCCTTCCGGTAGTACGGCGACCAGAACTGGACGCAGTACTCCAAGTGAGGCCTAACCAACGTTCTTTTCACTTGCAACATCAAACTCCTACTCTTGTATTCTATACCCCTTCCTATGAAGGCTAACATACCATACGCTTTCTTTATCACCTTTTCCACCTGTACTGACACCTTCAGAGACTTGTGAATCTGCACCCCCAGGTCTCTCTGCATCTCTATACTCTGGATAGTTTTACCTTTTATCCTCTAACTCCCCTCTACATTATTCCAGCCAAAATGCATCACCTCGCATTTATCCGGATTAAATTCCATTTGCCATCTATCTGCCCAATCTACCAACCTATGTCCTGTTGTATTGCCTGGCACTGCTCCTCAGTCCCTGCCAATCCAAGTATCTTAGTGTCATCAGCAAATTTGCTGATCACACCAACTACCCCCTCTTCCAAGTCATTTATATAAATCACAAATAGAAGAGGTCCTAGTACTGAGCCCTGTGGCACACCACTAGTGACTGACCTCAAGTTGGAAAAAGAGCCTTCCACTACTACCCGCTATCTCCTCCTCCCAAGCCAGTTCTCAACCCATCTACATACCTGGCCCTGTATCCCATGCGCCTTCACCTTTTTTTTTTTTAAAAATCAGCCTACCATGGGGAACCTTGTCAAACGCCTTATTGAAATCCATGTAGACGACATCAACGGCTTGTCCTTCATCAACAGTTTTTGTCACCTCTTCAAAAAATTCCACTAGATTCGTAAGGCACGACCTCCCCTTAACGAAGCCATGCTGCGTATCCCTGATCAAATCGCAGCGCTCCAGATGCTCATACATCCTGTCCCTGAGAATCCTCTCCATTAGCTTACCTATAACTGAAGTCAAGCTCACCGGCCTATAGATCCCTGGGTTATCCCTCTGACCCTTTTTAAACAACGGTACTACATTTGCAATCCTCCAGTCCTCTGGGACCTCACCCGTGTCCAAAGAACTACATTGGACTACTGGAAAATGAAGCTGGAGAAGTAATAATAGGAAACAAAGAAATGACAGAGGAACTGAATAGTTACTTTGCATCAGTCTTCACAGTGGAAGATACTAGTGCGATGTCAGAGATGAGGAGGAATTTACTCAGCCAGAGACTGGTGAATCTGTGGAACTCCTTGCTACAGAAGGCTGTGGAGGCCAGGTCACCGAGTGTCTTTAAGACAGAGATAGATAGGTTCTTGATTAATAAGGGGATGAGGGTTTATGGGGAAAAGGTAGGAGAATGGGGATAAGAAAAATACCAGCCATGATTGAATGGTGGAGCAGACTTAAATGGACCAAGCAGCCTAATTCCACTCCTATGTCTTATGGTTTTATGTTAAGTTGATCTTTCTTGACACCTGAGTTATGACTGTAACATGACGTTCTGCACTCTTTCCTTTCCTTCTCTACGAATAGTATGCTTTTTCTGTATAGCATGCAAGAAACAATACATTTCACTGTTTACTAATATGTGTAATGATAACAAAGCAAATTAGAAATTCCTCATTTTCAATTATCTGCCCAACTCCCTTTTACAATTGTTTATGCAATCACCTTTGAAACAGTGTGGGGAAGTGCACTGTCCAGAGTGATAACACACAGGAGCAGCATGGTAGCACACTGCATCACAGCACCAGAGACCTGGGTTCAATTCCAGCCTTGGGTGAATATCTGTATGGAGTTTGCACGTTCTCCCTGTATCTGCATGGGTTTTCTTGGGGTGCTCCAGTTTCCTCAGTCCAAAAGATGTGCAGGATACCTGGATTGGCTATGTTCAATTGACCCTAGTGTCAGGGGGATTTGCAGGGTAAGTATACGAGGTTATGGGAATAGAGTGTGGGTGGGATTGTAGTCAGTGCAGGCTTGATGTAGGGATTCTACTCTATGAAACAGACCAAGGCCTATCCAGAGGTTAATAAACAGCCTGAAACAATAAACAAGCAGCTAGCCTCAAAGACCTGCATGATGCCTTTCTAAAGCAAAGTAAGTAATCCTGTTGGAGCAGATCAAAATGACAAAAAGCTCCCACAAGAAGATTTGCAACTTTTTATATAATTCTGACAGGCTTACCTACTGTCAAAGGAGTTGTCTGTACAATATGCAATATGAACATTTCTGGCATATAATGAGTACATTTATTGCTCAAAGCCTGATGAGCGTCGGAAAAATGAGCACTGGTCAGTCAAATGTTTGTTTACCATAGCATACAATACTATGGATCAACTGCTGGAAAATGGGATGAAAATAGATAGGTGCTTGATGATGGGTACAGACACAATGGGACAAAGGGCCTCCCTCTGTGCTGTAAAATTCTAATTCTAAAATCTGAAAGCCCAAATCCAATTTCCTAAGTACTCATACTCTGGGGATTAAGTTGAAAACATGATTGACACATCAATATTTATCTGGATTACCAATATTATGGCAAGGTTGAATGGCATCAGTTTTTCATTTATGAATTAAAAGAATGAAAAATCATGACCTTGAGTCATGGTGCACATTCCTATCTGAGCAAGTAATGGTTCACAACCTGCTGAGTTACTTGAAAGTGTCTGACTTGTCCAGTATCAGTCGCTTTGTCAGCTCCAAGTATTCTGAAAGGATCATGATTGACCATTCCCTGTGTGTTAGGGTCATTAAAGCACAGAGACAGGAAATGGAACAAGAATAAAATTGCATATCGTGTAGACTATTGTACAACAGGTACACAAGAAAGCCATAGTTGTAAGCCTATAGTTCAGGAACAAAATAAGATTGCAAATCGGTACAATAACACATACAAGTTGCATTTATCTAGCACCTGAACAAAGGCACAGAAATGTAATCAAACTAAATTTGAAACCAAGCCAAGGGAGATATTAAGACAGATGTCTGAACGTCTGATTAAAGAGATAGGTTTCCAAGGAAGGGAGGGAGATAACAAGTTATCCCCATTTATAGACATATAAATACCTATCACCTATTTAGCAATGTCATTGCCATTAAACCTTAACAATGTAATTAATAAGACATTGACAATCACCCTACTCTGCCTAGCCTCCATTAATACAGTGGTACCCCATTTCATTGATGTTCAAATATTCTCCTCCACTGCAACATGCAGACTCGTATGCTTTTGTCAATCATATTAGACATGCTAAAAAGTTTAAGAGCCATATAAGTTTATTGCTTCTGAGATGATCTTTTCTGTAAAAGGAGGAGCCAGTGTCCAGACAGAGACATTATTTGCAGCTGGCTGACTTAAACAAATAGAGCAGCCCCTGAAAACCTCCAAGGCAGTAAAGATAGGATGGCATGGTGATTTTTGTTGGTACAGAAGTGGTTTTGGGGCAAGGTTCCAGCACAAGAACTAAGTTATTGAAATCCCCATTGATCCTTATTTCTCCTTCCAGGTCCAAGAATGTTTATTAGGATTTATAAACTTGCTCATCTGGATGTCTCAAAATTCTCATTTTCTGGTTCTGTCACAGAGCCAAAAAAAAATACCTCCCAACCATTCGTTCTCAGATAGCACAGCATGTACACAGGCACAATCCTTTTAATGCTTACTATATCAAACAGAAGTATTCTTAGCAACAGCAAAGTTTGCCCATCTCAACATTAATGTGCTGGGTCTTGTAGCACTGTAAACATCCTGGCCTGAATTTTCAATCCAACTTCTCCAGGATTTCTCCCTGGAGTTACAGCAGGAGATCAGGAGAACCCAGTGGGCAACTTATACAATCGGAATTCCCAGCCAACACCACATACAAATTAATCCTCCACTTTTCTATCAGGCTCCCACTAGAGTCCACTCCTTGTCATAGGTTGGTACTGTCTGAATGGCATGGATTGATGCTAACTTGGCACTACCAACCTATTCTCTTCCCTCAGGGGCTATGTTTATCTTTATGGCCCTGGGGAGCCCCACAACAGGTTCACCTCTTGGTGAAACTGTTATAAAGCGTGCCGATATGAGTCACTTTGGGAAAATGTTACTATATAGTGATGGGGCAGGTTAATGATATTAAAATTTATTGAAATGTTGAGAAACAGGTTCTATTCTCATCCCATTGTCCAGCAGTTGATCTGTAGTATGTGATGGTAAACAAACATTTGACTCATTTTTCCAATGCTCTTCAAACTTTGTGAACAACAAATGTACTCATTATGTGCAGAACATTCATATTACATGTTGGTGCAGACAACTCGTTTGACAGTAGATAGGCATGTCAGAGTTATTTCTTCCAAAATGCATAACCTCGCATTTATCAGGATTAAATTCTGTCTGCCACTTATCTGCCCATTATACCAGCCTATCTATATCCTGCTGTACTGCCTGACACTGCTCCTCACTGTCAGCAAGTCCAGCCATCTTCGTGTCATCTGCAAACTTGCTTCCAAGTCATTTATGTATATTACAAATAGAAGAGGTCCCAGTACTGAGCCCTGTAGCACACCACTAGTGACAGACTTCCAGCTAGAAAAAGATCTTTCCACTATTACTCTCTGTCTCCTATTACCAAGCCAGTTTTCAATCTATCTAGATACCTGTCCTTGTATTCTATGAGCCTTAAGTTTTTCAACCAACCTACCATGAGGGATTTTGTCAAACTCCTTACTGAAATCCATATAGACAACATCAACGGCTCGCCATTCGTCGACTGTTTTTGTCACCTCCTCAAAAAATTCCACCAGATTCATAAGGACCAACCTCCCCTTAATGAATCCATGCTGCGTATCCCTAATCAGATCTCAATGCTCTAAGTGCCTATACATCCTATCTCTACGAATCTTCTGCAACAACTTCCCAACCACTGATGTCAAACTCACCGGCCTATAATTACCAGGGTTATCCCTACTACCCTTTTTAAATAATGGTACCCCGTTCACTATTCTCCAGTCCTCTGGGACTTCACCTGTGTCTAAAGAAGAGACAAAGATTTGCACCAGAGACCCAGCAATTTCATCTCTTGTCTCCCTAAGCAGCCTAGGATAAATGCCATCAGGCCCCAGAGATTTATCAGTTTTAATGCTACCTAAAAACTATAAAACTTTCTCCTTCGGTATGGATATTTCCCTCAACTGGCTTACAGCTCCCTCCAAGACAGTACCAGACATCAAGCCACTCTTCTTCAAGGGCTCTAAGCACATTCTCCTCGGTCCCTAAGAGGACCGATTTTTCCTCTAACCACCCTTTTGTTCCGAACATAGGAGTAAAATGCCTGTGGAGGTGGAGGAGGTGGATGCATGCTCTGATTTTCGGGAGAAGGGGCACAGGCCATGCTGAGTCCAATCAGAGGTGGAAAGGGGACTTCTACAGCCTCCATGGTGGGTTCACAGGAAGTCAAGTCCAAGGGGTGAATTGAGGGTTAAATTGACAGGTGGTAATTATAGGACAGATGTTAGAGGTGGGTTCTTTACTCAGAGGGTAGTAAGGGCATGGAATGCCCTGCCTGCAGCAGTTGTGTACTCGCCAACTTTAAGGGCATTCAAATGATCATCGGATAGGCATATGAATAACATTGGTTCCATTGGTTAGCACAACATTAAGGGCTGAAGAGCCTGTACTGTGCTGTAATGTTCTATGTTCTAAAGGAGTGCAGTGTTGTGAGCTCATATTTCCATGCATTATGCTTCCTGTGGAGAGAACTGCGGGGCCCCCCAGGGCCATAAAGATAAACATAATCCCTGAGGGAAGAGGGACAAGGCCAGGCAGTGGCCTGATAAAGATCTTTTCTTCAGTGTTTACTAAGGAGAGGGGCCATGTTTTTGAGGATGTGTGAGAGATACAGGCTGATTGGATGGAGGAGGTAGATGTTCTCAGGGAAGATGTATTAGCAATTTTGAAAAACCTGAGGGCGGATAAGTCCCCTGGTTCAGATGGGATACATCCTAGAATACTTTGGGAGGCAAGGGATGAGATTGCAGAGCCTTTAGCTTTAATCTATGGGTCCTCACTGTCCACAGGGATAGTGCCAGAGGACAGGAAAGTGGCAAATGTTCTTCCCCTTTTCAAGAAAGGAAATAGGAATGACCCTGATAATTATAGGCCAGTTAGTTTTACTTCGGTGGTTGGTAAGTTAATGGAAAGGGTTCTGAAAGATTCAATTTAATCCGGGATAGTCAGCACGGTTTCATGAGGGATAAGTCCTGCTTCACAAATTTGATTGAATTCTTTGAGGAGCTAACTGTGTTGACGAAGAATGAGCAGTTGATGTTGTATACATGGATTTTAGTAAGGCGTTTGATAAGGTTCCCCATAGTAGGCTCATGAAGAAAGTTAGGAGTGTGGGATAGAAGGAAATTTAGCCAATTGGATAAGTAACTGGCTGTATCAGAAGACAGAGGGTGGTGGTGGAAGGAAAATTTCCAGACTGGAGGCCAGTTACCAGCAGTGTACCACAGGGGTTAGTGCTGAGTCCTCTGCTATTTGTGATTTTTATCAATGACTTGGAAGAAGGGGCTGAAGGGTGGGTTTGTAAATTTGCTGATGACACCAAGATTGGTGGAGTAGTGGATGAAATGGAGGGCTCTTGCAGGCTGCAAAGAGACATTACAGGATGCAAAGCTGGGCCAAAAAGTGGCAGATGGAGTTCAACCCTGACAAGTGTGGCATTGACAGAGCAAAGCATTTCATCTAACATTGAGCACTCTGCCATCTCCATTCTCTTGGCCATGATAATGAGAAGACCTCTGCGGCAGCCACAATGAGAATCTGGCTCTTTTTACATTTCTGCTTTTGCAAAGTCTCCAGAAGGCCTCACCATCTTGAAGCACCCTCACCATCTTAAGACACTGTCTCTTTCTCCAACCTACGTCATCAATGCCCACCTCAGACAGTGGGGACTGTTGAAGCCTGACAGCCTCCTACTGGCCCCCCAGTCTTGAACTCACCATCCTCTCTGACGGAAAGGACTATTCACCACCCTGCCATTAATTGATCAACTCATCAAAAACAACTCAAGCAGCATGTACTAATGGCACATGAGATTAGGACTTTCTCCTACTCAGCCAAAAGTGTACAAGTCACATTTTGGACACCGTAACAGTAAAAATCAGATTGGCATGAGGCTGCTGTACTTCAATATGTGTAGCTACCTTTGTAAACTACAGATGAGCACGTTGTAATCCATTCCCCCCACAGTAAAGGTTATGTTAGCTGGAGTACTGTGGGCAAATCCATTCCCCCCAACGCAACCCCTCACATTAAAGGTTAAGATAGCTAGAGTACTGTGTGCAATTCTGGCCTGACAAAGGGGCAAACCCCAAAAGCTAGTGGGTTTACTATCAAATAAACTTGTTGGACTTTAACCTGGTGTTGTGAGACTTTTTACTGTGTTTACCCCAGTCTAACACCGGCTTCTCCACATCAAGCAATTCTGGCTGCCATATTAATACCTTGATTGCAGTAGAGGGGATGCCGAGAAGATTCACCAGGATGCTACCTGGAATGAACATTTATGTTATGCAGAGAGGTTGGATAGGCTTAGGTTGTATTTGTTGAAACAGAAAAGACAGAGATGATCTGATCGAGGTATGAGATTATGAGGGACACGGACAGAATGGATAAGGAGCAGCTGTTCCTTAGTTGAAGGATCAGTAACGAGGGGACATAGTTTCAAGTTGAGGGACAGGATGTTTAGGGGAATGTGAGGAAAAACTTCTTAACCTAGAGGATGGTGAGAGTTTGGAATGTGCTGCCTGGGAGGGTGGTAGAAGTGATTTACCTCATGTCCTTTAAGAAGTACCTGGATGAGCACTTGGCATGTCATAACACTCAAGGCCAAGTGCTTGTAAATGGGATTAGGTGGGAGGCCAGTGTTCCACACGTCAGTGCAGGTTCAATGGGCTGAACAGCCTCTTCTGCATTGTATGATTCTATTGTCCAGACCTGAGTCTCTGGAGCCACTTATATTTATGGAGGGAGCTCTTCGCATTTACAAATGTCCAAATGTTTGATATGATCAGGAAATGAACTGCAATATCTGTAACTTTAACCAATCCTGATTTTATTCTCTGGAGCGTAGGAGACTGAGAGGTGATCTTAGACAGGTCGATAAAATAAGGGGCACAGATAGTCAATATCTTTTCCCAAAGGTACGGGAGTCTAAAACTAGAGAGCTTAGGTTTAAGGTGGGAGGGAAGAGATACGGAAGTGTCCAGAGGGGCAATTTTAATCACACAGACGGTGGTGAATATATGGAACAAGCTGCCAGAAGTGATAGTAGAGGCTTAAAATTCTGTCTTTTAAAAAGCATTTACATAGTTGCATGGGTCAGATCTGTGGGTCAAATGCAGGCAATTGGGATTAGAACATAGAACACTACAGCACAAACAGGCCCTTCGGCCCACAAGTTGTGACGATCATATCTATACCTACCAGGCCATACAACTATCTGTAACTCCCAATCCCATTAAATCCCATGTACTCATCCAGAAGTCTCCTAAAAGACCCTAACGAGTTCGCCTCTACCACCACTGACGGCAGCCGATTCCATTCACTCACCACCCTCTGAGTGAAAAAGTTACCTCCAACATCTCCTCTTGCCCCCCAGCACCTTAAACCTGTGTCTTCTTGCAGTGACCATTTCAGCCCTGGGAAATAGCCTCCGAGAATCCACCCTATCTATTCCTCTCAACATCTTATAAACCTCTATCAGGTTGCCTCTCAACCTTCGTCTCTCCAGGGAGAAGAGACTTAGGTTGAGGGAGCTATCTTCATAAAGAATGCCCTCCAATCCAGGCAACATCCTTGTAAATCTCCTCTGCACCCTCTCAATAGCTTCCACATCCTTCCTATAGTGAGGCGACCAGAACTGCACACAATACTCCTAGTGAGGTCTGACAAGGGTCCTATAAAGTTGTAAGTTAGCTTAGCAGTTTAAAAAAAAAAGCAGCATGGACAAGTTGAACCGAAGGGCCTGTTTCCATGCTGTAAACCTGAATGATTTTATGAATCATGATGAGCTGAATATTTTATAATTTAGGAATAAAGAATTTTGATTTTATTGACGTGCCTTAATCAAAACAAGTGTCGATTCTCTTTAGGAGTAGATATCATTTGTTGAAACCTATAAGAAAATCACCATGTGGTCTTTTTGTTCTTAAAGAAAGAGCTGTTGACAACAGTACAAAAACCATGTACTACAATATTAGTGCACGATAAAATCTCTCGTCAATTGCTTTCCACTCAGACTATGGCAAGTCAGACACTCCCAGTTGGTTTTTAACAGAACCCCTGGGGCAGAATTCATTTATATGATAAATTTGTTCATTGAAATGCAACAGAGATTCCCATCTCGCAAAATGTATCAGCAGCTTTTCCACACACATTAGCATCCGCTTACTAAAGGAAATATCTCGTACCAAAATAAATATTGAGTTTTACCACAGATATTATTTGCATGTTGGATAAAAATAAACTTGTGTTTATGACCATTTAAACCACAGGATTGTACTACATCCTTGAGTATAGCTGTCTCTTGTGTGTGTGTCAAAATAATTTGTTATCTGCACCTTTCTCCCTGTCATATTGAATTATAGGAGGTGGCCATTTCGTCCTTCACACACATGCTGTCTCTCTGAAAGAGCAATCTATGTAGTTCCATTCCCATGCCTTTTTTA
Source organism: Sphyrna mokarran (assembly GCA_024679065.1). Classification (NCBI taxonomy): domain Eukaryota; kingdom Metazoa; phylum Chordata; class Chondrichthyes; order Carcharhiniformes; family Carcharhinidae; genus Sphyrna; species Sphyrna mokarran. Next base: position 110,522,300 of record JAGIQG010000005.1, read on the forward strand.
CATTTTTCTTCTTTGAAATGTTTATCCATTTCAGTTTTAGAGGCTATTATGGAAAGTGCTTTCACCAATTAATAGAACTTTTCATGTTCTAATAATCACATACAAAAATATTAACCTTTCCTTTTCTTCTTTTTGTGATGAACTTAAACATTGACCTCCAGTCGTTATGTCACTGACCAGAGGAACTATTTGCATTATGTGCATAGTGAGACATCCCTGGTTGCATTTGCTGAGGAGACAAACATGAGAACATAAGGGAGAATGGTGGAGATTTGTGAATGGTTCATAGTTTTCCACATTTATTCTAATATGTTCTGATGAACTATCATTGACCTGAAACATTAACTCAGTGTCTCTGGCTACTGATGCTGCCAGATCTGTTAAGTATTTCCAGCATTTTCTGTTTTTATTTCAGATTTCCAGAATTTGTTTTTCACATTCATTGTTAGGTTAGTGAAGGCATTGCTATGCTAAGTCCTGTAAATGAATCAAGAAAATGTTCATCCAATGTGACAACTGCAGTTCTGCAACTCCTTGTGATTAATTTTCCCAATCTCCTCTCTGCTATTGCCATTTGCATTTTGTATCTCGTCTTTATTAGGTTATTGTTGGCTGTCAGGCTGTCTTCTTGAAGTGAAGCATGTAACAAATAATAATAATCTAGGAGACAATTACAAACTGTAGGCACTGCCACAGGTAGAAATTTTACTTTAAAATGTTGGCCCCTTATGGAACAATGCGCATTATCCTCTCTTGCTGGTGTGCTAGGATGATAAAAGGGATTTAGTGGCAATGATTGTAAAGGATGCAAAATATTTACCTCAGAATAAATGCATCATGACAGTTGTTGGATATCCGAATCACTTGTATTGTGCGATGGTGCCTATACACACACCAGCTCTTAGCAGCATCGTAGCAATATCTTCATTAACTTAACAATGATAGTGAAAAACAAATTCAAAATACTATAAATGAGAAATCTGAAATAAATATAGAAAATGCTGGAAATACTCAACAGGTCTGACATCAGACCTGTAGCCAGGAAACTTTGGCAGTTCAGAAAATCTCATTACATGAGATTCCAAGATCTCTTGTCTTTGTATCTCTAATCTTCATCTAATACTCTGAGAAATTGAATTGAAAAATTCAATGTGACCTGTGGTGCATATCTGCTTATTCCAAACCAGGATTATGTTACATATTGAATGGATGCCCTGTGGTCAGATCAGCCTTAGGCCCATCATCTATGCAAATCAGGAGCTTCGTTTTAAAGTCCTTTCCATGTTGGACTCTGTCAGGCCGCAGCAGGCCATGTCCATGCAGGAATCAGTTTTCATGGGTGAATAACTGTCATTAACTAAAAAATGGAGGCTGCCACCAAAAGACTGGGTGAAAAAAGTGTTTTTGTTAGTTAAATGTGGGAGTACTTCACACAATGCAGTTAAAGCCTCGCACCAAAGTTCGCTTCCTCACACGCACTAGAAGCCCCACCCTGCCAATTTCCTACACCACCAGCTTTCTCTCCCCATGTAGGTAATTCCACCAGCCAAGTTCTGTCTTCTAGATGGTCAACACATTAGCCTTTAGACTGAAACTCACATCTCCAGCATGCTCGTCACAACCTAATGAAACCAGAAGGCCAATTTTGTGTGACCTTTTTGCCCTGCTGGTATCGCAAAGGGCACCACTCCCATATCCTAAGAAGATTGAAAAATCCTGGCCAGAGCCTCTGCTGTTACTTCGCTCAACAAATTAGGATGCATCCCACCCAGCTGACTTTCCTGCTTTGAACACTGCCAATCTTTTAAGCAACAATATCAGACATCTGCCAATTTTTATTTCTACTAATTTCTTGACCAACTGAAGTGAAACATCTGTCACTTGTTTAATGGGCTGTGAATTAATGACAGACATATTTTTAAAGTGCTGCCTTGCCATGCTGAAGTAATCACAGTACCCAGATAATTTTTACTACTACAGCGAGGGCTCTTCGAACCATGCACTGAGGCTGAAAGTTGTCCTGCAGCTTTCTCTTGCTAGCTCTTTGGTAAAATACAGACTTTGAATATTTCTCAGTTGGGTCTGAAAATATTCAGTGTGTTTCAAAAATCATTGGTGTATTGTTAATAATAGATTACTTTTGTGAAATCTAAACATGCTTCTTAACAGTCATTGTATTCCTTCAAATAAATGAGCGAAGGGAAGTTTAAAATAATTATGCATGTTGCATAAAGTAGGCTAGTCATCCCTTGAGTATGGAAGATTAAGGACTGATCTAACTGAGGGTGATTAAAGGATTAAAGAGGAATACACAAAAAATATTGCCTCTGGCGCGAAATCCAGAACCTTAAAGCTAAAGTTAAGCAGTCCACAGGTAATGTCAACAAGAACTTACTCATACAGAAGGTAGTAGAAATCTGATACCCTCTCTCCTACAAAAGTGGTGAATCCAAGAGACAACTGAGTGTTTCAAAACTGAAATCGACAGATTTTTCTTAAAACAATGGGATTAAGGATTTTGGCACCAAGACAGATAAATACAGTTATGATCTAACTGAACGGCAGAGCAGGCTTGGGGAGCAGCATCGCCATCTCCCAGTCCTATGTTTCCATGTTGAAGAGAATCTCTTAGATCAGTCTGCAAGCTTTTCAGTGAGAGTTTCTCAAATCTTCTGGCTGCCCCCGATCAGCTGAGATTCAGGAAAGATGGTCATGGGAGTGAACCACACCAGAAATAGAGTTCCTACTTTCATCCCATTTATACTTGTGTGCCTAGTTCATGCAGGCAGGAAAACTAATCTTAACAGGCTCTGCCTGATTTCCATCTAATGTTGCATCCTCACAATGCAGTTGGAAAGAAGGTGGAGGAGGAGTCTTACTCTAGTGGAATGTTTGGAACCTTAACTTTAGAGAAATGCTGTTCAGGGCTAACTACGAAAAGAACTTCTTCATACAAATCTCAGTAGAAATCTGAAACACTCTTCCCCACAAAACTGGTGAGATTAGTGGTCAACAAAAAGCTGCATTGCATTGACTTCTTGGTCATGAAACAATAGCCAAATGTTTTGATTTTCTGAGGCTATTTGTTCATGTGAGCAAACTTCAACTATAACTGATGCTATATTAGCTTGACTGATATCAGTGGACCAACATAAACTGGCATTAGACTTCTTGTATGCACTAATGAGAAACCTATCACCTGTTTCAGAACCCCAGTTGGAAATTTATCAGCACTTATTCTGCTCTGCTGAATTTTCTTTTAGTCTTTATTGCAGTCTATAAACCACATCATAGATTGTTTTACTGAATTCTCATCACTGCTTCCCAGGACTCTCCTGAAGCCCACTGTCGCCATGCTAGTCAGCCTGAACTCAAACTCCAGAAACGAGAGGCAGCCAAACAAAAAGGTTAACTGACCAAGGCTCATTGGGTGAGCTTTGGGCCTCCATCCTGAAATGTTTCTCCCCCACATGCAAACAGCATCGGCTGAGTATGTCCAGGTGAGCAAGAGGAATATTTGCCCAATTATTTTTTCATCCTTCTTCATGCACTGCCTGTTTTGCTTCAAAATTTTGGGTTTCATTTGGGCATTCCACCTTCTTATTTCTACCAGCAACAAATCAAGTCCTGTGGTGAAGAGAGGAGAAACGTTCCTCAGAAAGGGGAACAGCTAATGTTTGTGAGTTTGTTCAAATAATAGAGTGCAGCTTTTCTCTGGGCTGTGTGCTTTACCCACCACTATGATGTATATATAAAAAAAGTAGCAGCAGTCATAAAAGTGAACATTGAGGGAAGTCAATACAAAGAGCACACTGTAAAATGTGGCAATGAGAAACACATTTTATGCTCTATCTGGTAAATACACTGAAACCCAATTTACTGCTTCATTTCTCAAACCAGAAACATTACGCTAATTCAACAGGATGCTGTGGTCAAGAGTATCAAAAGCTTTACTTACATCAAGGAAAAGGGCCTCAGTTGGAAGATAGGTATTCATAGCTTTAGAAAAACTGGTGTGGTGCAATACAGAATGGATCTCAAACTCCAGTGCCATGGATTAGGAAAACATCTGAAATTAAAACCATGAAAATAAAACTCAAGCTGTATGTTTGCACTGCTAGATGGCTTTTGGAGATTAGCAGGTAATGATTGAGCACTTGAACTCTGCAATTTAGTTCACAGCAGTGATAAGCTTTTCATTCCAAGTCAAATTCCAGAATCACAACTAAACCTCTTCCCTCCTATTCTTGCCAAAAAAATAACTCTTTAAATTATTTCAGAGCCACATTGCCTCCAGAAAAAATACCTTGAGCTATGTTATAGCAGAACAGTTCTATATGCTTCTAATATCATGAGAAATGCATAAAAATCTAGCCCGTGACCAGAGCTCAATCCAGACAAATATGAAATGCTTTTCTCTGTATCAAGTTCCTATTGACCATAACTACATATCACAAAATAGTGCTGATTTTAGATTAGTTTAGCACTTTATTGGCCATCTCATTCAGAGGATCTGTACGATGGTTACTGGGGGGAAAATAGCAGAACAAGAAAACCTGGAAAATAAATTTTAAATTTACTTTCTGGGCCGCTTCCTGCTCCTGGCAGCTTTTGTCAAACTGGGAAACCAATACTGTCCCTTTGCTAGCTCAGGTGTCTAGCTGATATTGCAGATAGGGTATTGTTGACATCATTAAATCCCATCTCCAAACGCAAAACAGCAGTGGCTTATTGCTCAGACCAGGTTAATTCACGGCAGAATTGGAAAGGAAGCAGGATCAGTGTGGCTGAGTAAAACCCTTTAATTCATCTGTCTCCTCTCTGGATGCCAGTTGGGGACAGTTAAAATTTGGACCAATTACTCACAAGTGTAGTTATAGTGTTGTTGTGTAGGTGAGTATAACTGCTGCTTTATGCACAGCAAGAGTACACAAACAACAGTGAGATGAATAACCAATAGTTAACTGGTATCTGTTCTCAGAATGTCCTTTTGTCTTAGGATACTAGACATTGTATTTTGTTGGTGTGTTTCAATAGTATTTTCTTGTCCTCCAATTCAATTAAAATTATTGAATTTGCATTTTTACCACATTGGAAGCATTTCAGGTCTCCTGCTGGGTTTTAGGCCACAATACAAGCATATTAAAATGACTGCAAGTACGCAGTTTCGCACACATACATTTTGCCCAGTTTTGCAGGCTTTGTGGGTGGGCTGCTGCCTGTGAACCTACCCAATCAATGGAGTTATGAGAAGCCTTGGAAATTATAGCCAGATTAAAATCTCAAAGCTCGGCCTGCCTTGCACACTAGATCATTTGATCCAGAGCAAAACCAGTTTAGTTCTGCAGAAAGTTGGAGACTTTTTCATCCCAAGCATTGACAGCTATATGACCATAGATTAGTTCATCCTTCAGAGTCCCATATCCTCAACTTATCCATCAATTAGAGATGATTCTATCAATTCCTCACGTCTATAAACGTTAACTCACTTTCATTTACAAAGTGATATGTGGAACAATCAAGAAAATTCCATGTTCCTTATTCACTCTCACCTACCCTTGCAGCCTCAATCTACCTAAAATGGACTCCCTCTATTACTAAGTTTCACTTCAAGCTAAAATAGGTGTCAAAAACTATGAGTATGGTGTCAGAGTCCACAATGAACTTCTTTACATCCTGCCTAGAGAATATTACGCTGGTAGGTCCAGTGGCAGACAAAGAAGAACAGAATTGATACTTCTGCTTTATAAAATGAAGGCCTGCTGCTGCTTGGTAATGGAGAAAATGGCATTTCTGTTGGCCTCTTTGCGGACTCAAGGTAGTCAAATGAGCAAGACAAGAGCAGAGATTACTATTACAATCATTGTTGCCTCTTTCTAATGTACCTTCTGCTTCCATTGATTTATTACAAGCAGCTATCAACATTTTCGTCCATGTTTGCTTCAATAACACCAATCTATTTTTACATCAATGTCTCCATCACTGTCACCTTGTTGTAAGATGATCCTTCTATCTTGGATTCCAAGCATGGAACTTGGTTAGTAGGCACACTACAATCATACTCTGGTATCTGACTGACACTTGTTTATTACTGCTAAACAAGTTAAGAGCTGGCCTTTGCTCCTAGGCATGGTGTCCAATCCCTTCTCTCTCAGAGTCTAATACATGACTTACGGACGTCAGTGTACATTATCATCAAAATCATGCATTAGCATATCCCATCCTTTTTCCTATAGTATGTAAAAAAAAAAAAAGGCTTTTATGATAAAGTTATTGACAAGAAAAATCACCCCAAATTCTATAGGAATATCTGTATGTTCATTATGCTTCTCTATACTTCATTATAAATGGTTATTTGCATTATTCCTATTCAATGCAGTGCTCACGGATTAACATTATAAAAAGAGCAGTGGTGCAGATATAGCAAATCAAATGAAACACAAATTACAAAATAACTTATGTCATAAAAATTATACAATCGTGTAATCCCGATAGTGCAGCGAGAGATTTGGCCTATCGAGCCTGCACTGACCATAATCTCACCCAGGCCCTATTCCTGTAACACCACATAACCTGCAAGTTTCCCTGACACTAAGGTCAATTGAGTATGGCCAATCAATTTAACCCACACATCTTTTGAATAAGATTTTGTAGATGAATGTATAAAGAAAAGATTTGAATGGGAATGTCATATTACGACAGATCATAAGAGCGTAACACACAAACTTATGAAATGGAAAATGAAGGCAACATTTTATCTTTTCTTCATTCTTGAGATATAGATGTCACTGACATGGCCAACATTTGTTGTCCATCCCTAATTGCCCTTGAGGGGGTGGTATTGAGCAGCCTTCTCGAGTTGCTGCAGTCCATGTGATGTAGGTATATCCATAATGCCATTAAGGACTGAAATCCAGGATTTTGACTCATCCACAGTGAAGGGATGACGATTCTTTTCTAAGTCAGGATGGCAAATATCTTGGAGGAGTGATAGATTTGCAAGTGATGGTGTGTTTCCATGAGATCTGCTGTCCAAGTTCTTCAAGATCAAGGTTATCTAATCTATTTGACTGGGTGACCACACTTCAATGTTTTCCTCACTCCCTGGGTCAATGAGTCAATTTCAGAAAAATAAAGTTCAGTACAACATCATACATCATTTTTAAAAAAAATGAAAAGATACAACTTGTTGGGCAAAAAAGTCATAAATAAAGATGAGAATTAGAATGCAATCAGATGAGATATCTGACTCACTACCAGTCTCACGTGTTCACTCCATCACCCTTGTACACGATGTATGTGAGTGAGTGAGAGCAAATAAGAACTCTGATACTAGACTGATGGACACACTCTGCATCTGACATCCTTTTCCCCCCTCCCTCATACCTTGTCCCTTTCCTATCTCAGAATCTGTCTCTCTGTCCTCTCCCTCCCTCTTAAACTGAATGTTAATTTTCTATTAATTATTTCCAATGCCTTCTAACACCCTCCGACTGTTCAGGCTCTCACCATTTAAAAATTGTTCAGTTTTTCTACTTTTTCATCTCATAAGGGTTTATAGGATGGAAACAGTCCCTTCAGACCAACTTATCCATGCCACAAGTGGAAAACTCTAAAGTGGATGCTTCCACATTCCTGACCAAAGAAGAAAGAGCAAAGAACAGTACAGCACAGAAACAGACACTTCAGCCCTCCAAGCCTGTGCCGCTCATTGATCAACTAGACCATTCGTTTGTATCCCTCCATTCTCAGTTTGCCCATGACCATTCATTTAACTTGTCTATATTCCTCTGGAGCCTCATTGAGTCTTCCTACAGTTTAATGTTCTAACTAACTCTGTATCATTAACAAAAGTGCCTATGTCTGAGTAGTTGATATAGATTGTAAAAAGCTGATGCCCAAATACTAACCTTTCCAATGTCTCACTGCCTGTCAACCTGAAAATAGTCAGATCATTCCTACTCTGTTTTCTATCCATTGACCAATTTTTTGTCCATGTTAATATGGTGACCCAAATTATCTGAATCAAATTTTGTGAAATAATATCTTATGCAACATTTTGTCAAGTGCTTTCTAAAATCCAAATATACCACATCTTATAGTCCTCCCTTGTCTACACCGCAATCAATATCACAAAAAACTCTAATACATCTGTCAAAGCTTATTTCTCTTTCATAAATCCATGTTGATTCAAATCTCAACAAATTTTCTCACATGACCGTTTTCATTCAAAAGCCATGAATAGCATATTTTTCTTTTTTTTTTGCAAGCTTCCACCCACACAGTGGGCTGCCTGTGTGAGCATGTGTGCAGCTGCCAAATATTTTGTAGCAAAGGTACAGCCTGGGTCAAAATTTTGGGTGCAATGCGAAGCAGGAAGCAACTGACAAGTTTATACACTGTCTATTTTCTGACATCCACTCACTGGGGAAAGCACTTTTGCTGGTCAGAATTTCTACCCATTTAGCTCACAAGAACAAATGGGATGAGGCAAAATCAGCTTAACTATATGACTGGAATCAGAGGTGAGTGTTACAAAGATTACATCCAAGTTACAGCACAGTGACAGGTCTTTCAGTCCATCTGTTTATGATTTGCATTTAAAATCCACACAAGATGTCTCTACCCACTTTTCCTGCTCCCATTTCTTTCTTAGAAACACATCCTTCTATCCCTCTTTCATTCTTTAGCCTTCCTCTTAAACACATCAATGCTATCTAGCCATAGATAAAAATGTTTCTCACAAATTCCTTATTGGGTTTTTGAGTGAGTCTTACACTTATGGCTTCTACTTTTGGCCTTCCTCACTAGTGAATCATTGGCCAAAAATCTCCTGTCACAATTCCTGTGGGCAAGACAGATGAGACAGAAAATTCATGGGCCATTTTAAAGGTCCATTGAGCTCAGACACGAATCTTCAGTCTTGTGATATGCACGGGAGAAAAATCCCATCCAACTTTTCTAAATCAAGTCACCTCATCAGCTTTCTGTTTTCTCTTTTGAAAAGAATTATCATAGCCTCACAACTTAGTTTTGCAAGGCTACTTTCCAGGCATACAGATTTACTGCTTTTACCCATCAATAAGCAACTAATACCATCATTTCATTATGAATCGAAAAATCATAGAAATATAGAACCTCCAAACTTGCATAATTCCCAATATATATGTGGAAATCTTTGCAACCAAATTAAATTTTATCCTGGAGGTAAAGTGGAAATATGGCAACGCTGGCCACCTGAAATCAGAACTGAATGGAAAAGGCACAGCAAGTCAGCCAATATCTGAAGAGAGTGGTGACATTTACCAATATGCTGGAAGACAACCAGTTCAGTTTCTGCACATCAAAGCAATGAGGGGTCACTGAAATAAAGAATAAATAAAAGAAAAAGAGAATATTTTAATTTAATTTAATTTGTAATGCATTAAATCTCACTTCTTTGTCATACGAATGTTTTTTAAAAAAAATCTTGCTCCCTTTCCTAGACAAGCTGTCTGTGTTAAGTGAGCGTCTGTGCAATGTAGTTGTCCTTTATTGTAAGCCTGGAATTGTTCACAGTTTGATATCAAAGCCAATTTGTCAGAATTGTCATTTCAGAATTAATGTATCATGGCTTGATTTCATTTGCCATATGAGCGAGCCTTGACCTTGATTGCAGGTCTTATGAAGAGAGGCTGAGGGATTTGAGGTTGTTTTCGTTAGATAGGAGGCGGCTAAGAGGGGACCTTATTGAAACATATAAGATGATTAGAGGTTTAGATAGGGTGGACAGTGATAGCCTTTTTCCTAGGATGGAGAAAGCTAGCACGAGGGGACACAGCTTTAAATTAAGGGGTGATAGTTATAGGACGGATATCAGAGGTAGGTTCTTTACCCAAAGGGTGGTTCGGGAGTGGAATGCCCTGCCTGCAGCAGTTGTAGATGCGCCAAGTTTGGTGGCGTTTAAGAGGTTAGTTGATAAGTATATGGAAGAGAAGGGAATGGTTTAGTTTGGAGGGGCATTGCTTTTTATATTGGTCGGCGCAACATCGAAGGCCGAAGGGCCTGTTCTGTGCTGTAATGTTCTATGTTCTATGTTCTATGTTCTAATATTGTTCACTGAAATAAAGAAAAGCTTCTGAGTTAAATTAGGTCACACAATGCCCAATCTTCAGATGGTGCACTCCCAAAAGTGGCAGGCAGAAAGCAGTCCCAAGCTCTCCCTGCAAACTGAAGTTTTGAGCCTTCGGAAGGCTTACCAGACAACCCCTTATATCACCATAGGAGTGTTCCGCCTATGGAATTGTTGATGGGTATGTGCCTTCAGATATTATCTCTTGGCAGGAAGGATGGAGGACCTGTTCTTGGAACATCAGGAACAAGGAACCAAATTAAAGAACAGGCTTAAAATGTCTAGATCATTACCCAAGCCACATGTGAATTGGTAAAGGGAGAAGAAGATTAAGGTGGTAAACAAAGGAGTGGTGTTGGAAAGACAGGTTCCATTTAGTGGGGCACAGGCATCAGTACTGGAACAGAAGAGAATTGTACCAATAGAACGAGCTCCACCTAAACCGATGTGGGACCAGAACTCTAATGGAAAGGCCAAATGGGGAAATCACAAGGACTTTAAATTAGTTAATTGACTGGGGCAGCGTAGGGGAACAGAGCTCACTAGAAGTTAGTAAAGTTTCCAAAATTACTCAGAGTATGGAAACTGATAGGAATAAAACTTCAGACACAGCAGATAAAGGGACAATGATGGCAAGTGGGACAGTAACATAACATTGAAGGTGCTGTATGTAAATGCACATGGTTTATGGAAAAAGGTAAATGAGCTGGAAGCACACACTGTAGTTGAAGGGTGTAATTTTGAGGGCATCGCAGTGACATGACTACAAGGAGATCAGAGGTGGGATCTCAATATCCAAAAACATATGTCCTATCGAAAGGATAGGCAGATGGGTAGAGTGGGTGGTATTACCTTGTTGTTAAAAAACAAAATTAAATCATTAGCAAGAAGTGCTATAGAGTTGAAGAGAAATTATGTGGTAGAATTGAGGGATCCCAAAGGGAAAAATATTCTGATGAGAGTGGTGTACAGACCCCCTAGCAGTAGTCAAGATGTCGGACAGAAAATAAACCAGGAGGTAGAAAAGGCAATATTACAGTAATCATGGGGGATTTCAATTTGCAGGTGGACTGGGAAATTCGAGTTGGTGGTGGATCTCAAGATAAAGAATTTGTGGAATGTCTGAGGCATGGCTTTTTGGAGCAGGTTGTACTAGAGCCCACTAGGGAACAGACACTTCTGGATCCAGTGATTTGAAATGAAGTAGACTTGATCAGGGCACTTAAGGTGAATTTTGATTTGATTTGATTTACTATTGTCACATGTATTAGTACACATTGTCTATATAGCGTGTAAGAAACAAAGCATAAGCTCATAGCGAAGGAACCGAGAGACTGCAGAATGTCGTATTACAGTATAGCTAGGGTGTAGAGAAAGATCAACTTAATACAAGTTCTGTCCATTCAAAAGTCTGTTGGCATTAGACAAGAAGCTATTCTGGAGTTGGTTGGTACATGACCTCAGACTTTTGTATCTTTTGCCCAACGGAAGAAGGTAGAAGAGAGAATTTCTGGGATGCATGAGGCCCTTAATTATGCTGGCTGCTTTGCCAAGCAGCAGGAAATGTAGACAGAATCAATGGGTGGGAGGTTGGTTTGCATAACAGATTGAGCTATATTCACAACTCTTTGTAATTTTTTATGGTCTTGGGCAGAGGAGGAACCATACCAAGTTGTGATACAACCAGAAAGAATGCTTTCTATGATGCATCTGTAAACGTTGGTGAGGTTTGTAGCTGACATGCCAAATTTCCTTCATCTTCAGAGAAAACAGAGGTGTTAGTAGGCTTTCTTAACTATCATGTCAGCATACGGGGACCAGGACAAGCTGTTGATGATCTGGACACCTAAACATTTGAAGCTCTTGACCATTTCTACTTCATCCTCACTGATGTAGAAGAAAGGGGCATGTTCTCCATAATACTTCCTGAAGTCAATGACAATCTCTTTCATTTTGTTGATATTGAGGGAGAGATTATTGTCACCGCACCAGTTCACCAGATTTTCTGTCTCATCATTATTTGAGATCTGATCCACCACAGTGATGTCATCAGCAAATCTGAAAATCGAGTTAGAGGGGAATTTGGCCACACAGTCATCAATGTATAAGGAGTATAGTAGGGGACTGGGAACACAGCCTTGTGGGGCACCAGTGTTGAAGATGATTGTGAGGAAGTGTCGTTGCCTTTCCTTACTGATTGTAATCTGTCAGTTAGGAAGTAGAGAATCCAGTTGCAGAGCAAGGAGCCAAGGCTCAGGCCACAGAATTAGGAGGAGATGATTTTTGTAGGAATAAGGGTGTTAAAGGCTGAGCTGTAGTTAATAAATAGGAGTCTGACATAGGTGTCTTGGTTATCTAAGTGTGTTAGGATTGTGTGCAGGGCCATGGAGATGGTTTCTGCTGCGGACTTGCTGCAGTGGTAGGCAAAGTATAGTGGATCCAGTCAGGGAGGCTGGAATTAATTTGTGCCATGACTAGCCTTTTGAAGCAGTTCATAATGATGGATGTTAGAGCCACTGGATAATAGCCATTAAGGCACACTGCTTGGCTTATCTTCGGTATTGAAACGATGGGGTAATGGGGCAATGACCACAGTATGATAGAATTCACCTTGAAGCTGGAGAGGGAAATATTGGAATCGAATATAATCGTGCTACAATTGAAAAATGGAAACTATAAGACCATAAGGGAAGAGCTACAAATTTGATTGTAAAGTGAACCTAGCAGGAAAGGTTACAGAACAACAATGGTAGGTGTTTTGGGGGATAATTCAGAAGATGCAACATAAATGCATTCCAAGAAAGAGGAAGCATCTTCAGGAGAGGATGAGGCCACCATGGCTGACAAGAGATAGCATAAAAGCAAAAGAAAGAGCGTACTAAATCACCTGGACCTGATGGACTACACCTCAGGATTCTGAAGGAGATAACTGAGGGGATTTCAGGAATCACTGGAGTGAGGGAAAGTTCTAAAGAACTAGAAAAAGGCTAAGTTACACCCCCATTTAAGAAGGGAGAGAGGCAGAAGATGGGAAATTATAGGCCAGTTAGCCTGACCTCAGTTGTGGGTAAGATCTTGGAGTCCATAATTAAGGATGAAATTGTGGAATACTCAGAAACACATAATAAAATAGAGCTGAGACAACACAGCTTCCTCAAAGGGACATCATGTCTGACAAATCTGCTAGAAATCTTTGAGGAGATAAAGAAAGAGTTAAACAAAGGAGAGCCAGTGGATATAATTTACTCGGATTTCCAGAAAACCTTGGACAAGGTGTCTTACAGGGAGCCGCTAAATAACCTAAGAGCCAATAATGTTAGAGTAAAATATTGGCATGGATAAAAGATTGGCTGACAGACAGAAGACAAAGATTGGGGATCAGAGAGTGGTGTTCTCCAGGGGTCAGTGTTGGGATCACAACCTTTCACTATATACATTAATAATCTGGAAGATGGAACTGAGGGTATGTTTGCCAAATTTATGGATGATACAAGGATATGTAGAAGATCAGGTAGTGTTGAGGAAATGGGAAAGCTGCAGAACGACTTGGACAGGCTAGGAGAGAAGTGGCAGATAGAAGGCAATGTTAGAAAGTGTGAGGTTGTGCACTTTGCTAGGAAGAATAGAGGCATAAATTATTTTCTAACTGGGGAAAGATTTTGGAAATCTGAGGCACAAAGGAGGTTCTGGTTAGGATTCTCTCAAGGTGAATGTGCAGGTTCAGTTGGCAATTAGGAAGGCAAACTCAATGGTAGCTTTCATCTCTAAAGGGTTAGAATATAAATGCAGTGATGTACTGCTAAGGCTGTAAAAGACTCCGGTCAGACCCCATTTGAAATATTTGGTCCAGAGGAGGTTCACAAGAAAATCCCAGGTATGACAAGTTTGTCATATGAGGAGTGGTTGAGGAGTCAGGTCTATACTTGGAGTTTAAAAGGATGAGGGGGGATCTAATTAAAACTTACAGAATACCGAGAGGCCTACATAGAGTGGATATGGAGAGGATGTTTCTGTTAGTGGGAGAGACTTGAACTTGAGGGCACAGCCTCAGAATGAAGGAATGTTCCTTTAAAACTGAGATGAGGAGGAATTTCTTCAGCGAGAGGATGGTGAATCTGTGGAACACAGAAGGCTGTGGAGGCAAGGTCATTGAGTCTCTTTAAGACAGAGATAGATTCTTGATCATTAAGGGGAAAAAGGGTTATGGGGAATGGAGATAAGAACCATATCATACCACGATTAAATGACAGAGCAGACTTGATGGCCTGAATGGCTTAATTCTGCTCCTATATCTTATGATTTGGTTTTCACAAGGAACTTTGGGAAAGGTCCAGTGCAGATCCCAGGAAAGTTGTGGAAAAGTCTGAGTCAGTGTCACATATCTTCGATAGAACATAGAACATTACAGTGCAGAACAGGCCCTTCGGCCTTCGATGTTGCGCCGACCAATTAAGAAAAAGCAATGACCCTCTAACCTAAACCATTCCCTTTTCATCCATAAACTTATCTACTAACCTCAAACACCACCAAACTTGGTGCATCTACAACTGCAGCAGGCAGGGCATTCCATACCCTTACCACCCTCTGGGTAAATAGAACATAACAGCACACAACAGGCCCTTCGGCCTTCGATGTTGCGCCGACCATTATAAAAAGCAATGCCCCTCCAAACTAAACCATTCCCTTCTCTTCCATATACTTATCAACTAACCTCTTAAACGCCACCAAACTTGGCGCATCTACAACTGCTGCAGGCAGGGCATTCCACTCCCGAACCACCCTTTGGGTAAAGAACCTGCCTCTGATATCCGTCCTATAACTATCACCCCTTAATTTAAAGCTGTGTCCCCTCGTGCTAGCTTTTTCCATCCGAGGAAAAAGGCTATCACTGTCCACCCTATCTAAACCTCTAATCATCTTATATGTTTCGATTAGGTCCCCTCTTAGCCGCCTCCTTTCTAACAAAAACAACCTCAAATCCCTCAGCCTCTCTTCATAACACCTGCCCTCCATACCAGGCAACATCCTGGTAAACCTCCTCTGTACCCTCTCCAATGCCTCCACATCTTTCTTATAATGTGGGGACCAGAACTGCACACAATACTCCAAGTGCGGCCGCACTAGAGTTTTGTACAGTTGCAACATGACGTTGCGGCTCCGAAATTCAATCCCTCTACCAATAAAAGCCAAGACTCCATATGCCTTCCTAACAACCTTCTCGACCTGACTGCCTACTTTCAGGGATCTATGCACATACACACCAAGATCCCTCTGTTCATCTAGACTGCTAAGAATCCTACCATTTGCCCTATACTCTACACATTTATTATTTCTGCCATAGTGCATTACCTCACACTTTTCCACATTAAACTCCATTTGCCACCTCTCGGCCCAGCTCTGCAACTTGTCCAAGTCCCTCTGCAAACTATAACACCCCTCTTCACTATCTACCACTCCACCGACTTTAGTGTCATCTGCAAAAGAGGTAAAGAACCTACCTCTGACATCTGTCCTTATTGCGAATACTTCTTGCATTAAAGTATATGCATTTCAAACCATGCCCTACTCCACCCGTACGCTGCTGTGTTTTACAGTTCTCATCTATGACCTCCCTGTTCTCATCCCTCTTAACATCCAAACTACTCAGGAAGTTTGATGAGGACTTCTCTGTTGAGGTAGTATGGGCTGAGGTTAGAAACAGGAGAGCAGAGGTCACCCTGTTGGGAGTCTTTTATAGACCTCCTAAAAGTTCTAGAGAGGTAGAGGGAAGGATTGCAAAGTCGATCCTGAACAGGAGTGGAAGTAATAGGGTAATTGTTATGGGGGGACTTTCACTTTACTAATATTGATTGGAATAGCTATAGCTCTAGCTCGTTAGAGGGGTCAGTTTTTGTACAAAGTGTGCAGGAAGGTTTTTTGACTCAGTATGTAGATAGGCCAACTAGAGGTGAGGCTACATTGGATTTGGTGCTGGGCAATGAGCCAGACCAGGTGTTAGACTTGGAAGTTGGTGAACATTTTGGTGATAGTGACCACAATTCGGTTACGTTCACCTTAGTGATGGATAGGGATAGGCATGAAGCTGGGGGCAGTAGTTATAGCTGGGGGAATGGTAATTATGAGGCCATAAAGAGGGAATTAGGGTGCATAGGTTGGACTAGGAAACTACAGGGACTGGGAACATCTGAAATGTGGAGCTTATTCAAGGAGCAGCTACTGCGAGTCCTTGATAAGTATGTCCCTGTCAGGCAAGGAGGAAATGGTCAAGTAAGGGAACCTTGGTTTACAAAAAAAAAGTTAATTCGCTGGTTAAAAGAAAAAAAAAAGAGGCTTGAAGGCTCAGTTAGTGCAACGGATAGCTATAGATTAGCCAGGAGGGAGCTAAAGAGTGAGTTGAGGAGGGCTAAAAGGGGACACGAGAAGACTTTGGCTGGTAGGGTCAAGGAGAATCCTAAAGCTTTCTTTAGATATGTTAAGAATAGAAGATTGGTTAGGGCAAGGGTTAGGGCCAGTCATGGACAGTAGTGGGAAGTTGTGCGTGGAGCCTGAAGAGATTGGAGAGGCACCGAATAAATATTTCTCTTCAGTATTCACGCAGGGAGATGTAAATGTAGTTGTGGAGAACACTGGGATACAGGGTTGCAAACTGGAAAGTATTGAAGTAGATAAGGAGGATGTGCTAGATATTCTTGAGGGTTTGAAGTTAGATAAGTCCCCTGGGCCGGACGGGATTTACCCTAGGATTCTCTGGGAGGCGAGAGAGGCGATTGCAGAGCCTCTGGCTCTGATCTTCAGGTCGTCGTTGGTTACGGGTATAGTGCCGGAAGACTGAAGGATAGCGAATGTGGTCCCATTGTTCAAGAAGGGGAAGAGAGACTTTCCAGGGAATTATAGGCCGGTGAGTCTTATGAATGTTGTGGGCAAAGTATTGGAGAGAATTATTAGGGATAGGATTTATAGTTATTTAGAGAGAAATGAATTGATTGGGGATAGTCAGCATGATTTTGTGAAGGGCAGGTCGTGCCTTACTAACCTTACTGAGTTTTTTGAAAAAGTGACCAAAGAGGTGGATGGGGGTAAGGCAGTTGATGTGGTATATATGGACTTTAGTAAGGCGTTCAATAAGGTGGCACATGGAAGGCTTCTGCAGAAAATATAGATGTATAGGATTGAGGGTGATTTAGCTAATTGGATTAGGAATTGGCTAGCAGATAGAAGACAGAGGGTGGTGGTTGATGGGAGATATTCATTGTGGAGTTTGGTTACAAGTGGTGTACCTCAGGGATCTGTTTTGGGGCCCCTGCTGTTTGTAATTTTTATAAATGATCTGGATGAGGGTATTGAAGGATGGATTAGTAAATTTGCGGATGACACCAAAGTTGGAGGAGTGGTAGATAGTGAAGAGGGGTGTTACAGTTTGCAGAGAGACTTGGACAAGTTGCAGAGCTGGGCCGAGAGGTGGCAAATGGAGTTTAATGTGGAAAAGTGTGAGATAATTCACTTTGGCAGGAATAACAAATGTGTAGAGTATAGGGCTAATGGTAGGACTCTTAATAGTGTTGATGAACAGAGGTAGGTTCTTTACCCAGAGGGTGGTAAGGGTATGGAATGCCTTGCCTGCGTCAGTTGTAGATGCGCTAAGTTTGGTGGTGTTTAAGAGGTTAGTAGATAAGTTTATGGATGAAAGGGGAATGGTTTAGGTTAGAGGGTCACTGCTTGTTCCTAATTGGTCGGCGCAACATCGAAGGCCTAAGGGCCTGTTCTGCGCTGTAACGTTCTATAACTACCACCCCTTAATTTAAAGCTATGTCCCCTCGTCCTAGCTTTCTCCATCCTAGGAAAAAGGCTATCACTGTCCACCCTATCTTAAACTCTAATAATCTTATATGTTTCAATAGGTACTCATCTGCCTCTGTTCTAACGAAAACAACCTCAATCTCTAAGCCTCTTTCATAAGACATGACTACTTTACTCAGGGCAACATCCTGGTAAACCTCCTCTGTACCCTTCCAATGCCTCCACATCTTTCTTATAATGTGGGGACCAGAACTGTACACAATCTCAAGTGCGGCTGCACTAGAGTTTTGTACAGTTGCAACATGACGTTGCGGCTCTGAAATTCAATCCCCTACAATAAAAGCTAAGACTCTGTATGCCTTCTTAACACCTTATTGACTTGATTGCTACTTTCAGGGATCTATGCACTATACACCAGATCCCTCTGTTCTTCAACACTATTAAGAGTTCTACCATTAGCCCTATACTCTACACATTTGTTATTCCTGCCAAAGTGAATTACCTCACACTTTTCCACATTAAACTCAATTTGCCACCTCTCAGCCCAGCTCTGCAACTTGTCCAAGTCTCTCTGCAA